>OZ026609.1:1012700-1065200 GCA_964020085.1 Micromussa lordhowensis
TACGATGAGCTCGGCAATTCAGATTATAGCATTTGCATTAGTATACTAGTAGATTTATACTATTAATGTACAGTGTGTCTATATCCTAGGTAAATTTATACTCACGTTGCTGTGCGTCGCAGTTATACGTAGAAACACCTCCCGTGCAACTGCACTCAAAGCCCATCACGTTGTCTTCCGCTGTGCAAGTTCCATCATTCAGGCACGGATTGCCAGCACAGGGATCTGTTAGAGAATCAGAACCTGATTTCTCAAACTCATTAAGAAGTCATCGAGTTTGAATTAAACAAAGGAAATCATGACCGTGAGTGACGGTGTTTGGATACCTGGTTTTAATTAGCATAGTTTTTGAAGATTTTATATCTCCGTTTTTTCCTTAGTTTCAGTTTCGATTGAGAAGATATGTCAAGCACTCAAGACAGTGTTTGAAGACATTTCCAAACACCTTGAAGTTTGTCACAATACTCCGCTGCGCGTCACAAACAAGGTCGTTTGTATTTGATATATTACTTTTCAAATCATCGATCGATTCCTTGAACCTCCCGATAAGCAGAGGTAAAAGTAGACTCTAGTGGATTTGTTTCATTGCAACTGTGTAACTCCGTTATCTCGAACTGCCAATTTCTCGAGGCAATTAATCTTCGTTCTCCTCTTGGGTTCGAGAATCGGGATTTATCTCTCATTCCAGGATAATGTTTAAATACATGTATTACAATTGATGGAGGAGGGAACCTGTAAAGGTCTTCAGCGGTATCTTAAGTGTTGCTATTGCTCGGTTTCTATAAGGACGATATGTGTTTACCCTGTTTTTCTCACTAATTTTTCTTTGTGCAGTTTCCTCGGCAGTCATAAAACGATTACTCATGCCTTTGCTGTTGTTCAATGCTTTTAATGGTCGATGCGCTTAGCTACACCTAGATAGTTCTCAGGCATTCCTTTTAAACTGAAGGAAACAAATATTTCTAATAAACACCGGCAATAAGCTTCAAAAACCTTTACTGAAGGCAAGCAGACCAGTTAACTATTTTACAAGCATGACCGAGGAGTCGGACTAGGTTCCACCGAGAAACAACTAAGCTTAGTGGTCAGAGCGCGAAGTGAACCCGCGACCTACAGATTTCAAGTCGAACGCCCTAACCTCTCAGCCACGCGGCCTCCTTTATATTCATGTGAAGCACTTTCTTTTACAGAAATGTCCCCATGGCCATTGTCAGTTTGAATTATATTACCTATTTCTGTGCCACAGTTAAACCCAATAAATCCTGATGGACAACTGCACTTAAAGTAAGGCCAGTAACTATCCGCAGCACAGGTGCCACTGTTTAAACACGCGTTGAGCGAACAAGGATCGTCTGTTGAAAAATCAGAATCAAAATCAGGTGGATGTAGCTAAGGTGACTGCACTGACCATTTGGTATTCGTTCTTAGACTCTTCCCCAAAGAATTTAGTTAAAGTTAAAACCTGCGTGTAAGAACCTACATTTCTTGAAGTCTGGCAAAAAAGGTTCTTGTATTTTGCGTTCTTGTAGTTATTGGCAATTTAGGCTAAGTAGGTTCTTATAAGGTTCTTAATTTCTGTCAGGGAGATATAGTTGTTAATTACCCGAAGAATAAAACAAAATTGGGCTTGGTCCTTAAGTGTACAGTATTTATTCACAACTGTATTATCATAAGCCTGACACAGCTGCTTGCAGAATGTATATGTAGTTGTGCCTCTATAACAAGAGTTCATAATTTAACTGTAATCCAGATATAAGAACTTGCGTAATCTTGCATGGCTAAACAGGTTCTTAGATTTTGGGATTTTAAAATGGCACATTTTCTGCCAGCAGATTCTTAAACCCCTAGTTTGTTACACGCGGGATCTTACTGTATTATGGTTGTAAGAGAGATAATCTACATAAGTCCGTTACCAAGCTTGGTGCCACAGTTGAAACCAGTGTATCCGGATGTACAACGGCATTCAAAATACGGCCAGTAGCTGCGAGATGAGCAGGTACCACCATTGAGGCAAGGACTGGACAAACACTGATTAACTGTTAAAATAAATGATAGAGAAACTTCTTCCAAGAGTGAATATTTTATTGTAAAGCGATGATTGTTCAACGGTTACTGTGAAATCCAGTAAAAAAGACAACAACGTGACAATAACGACGAAGGGGGCAAAATTAAAAAAATGATAATAATTCAGATAAAAAAAGGAGGTGGTTTTTGGTAATCAGTGATCCAATCCATGTTACTATGTGCCTAAAGTGAATGAGTCGCCTTGTGCTCCGAATCCAAAATTTCATTTCATTCTCTGGCTGCGCCTGCTTTTATGTAATTTGGTTTTGTCGTTTTCGTGGGAAGCACATGCAGGGTGCTTCTTGTCGTCTGGCATAAGAGATGAGATGCTAGTTGTATTCAGCATCTTGAAATAGATGTTTTTTGATGAATACAACTGCCAGGGTTCACCACAGGAGCGTCTCATAGAGGGAATTGGCCCTTGTTTAACCGATCTAATTGTTGAGGGCAGGAGCCCATTAATGGGCTCCTGTTGAGGGAGGATATGGGATGTGGGAATGGGCGAAGCATCTGCTATGGGTTGGCAACTCGTACAGTAATCAAGACACAGATAAAAGAGACCTTGAGTGCTTAGTGCAAATGAATAATTTGCTTCCTGGACTGGACTCATGGATTGGATTGGATTTGCGCTGTCTTCACTTGGCCTTAGAATGCCCAACACTTCTATGATCACGCCCTAGATAAACATGGAGCGATATCACCAAGCATAAAGTAAGGGTACCCCATAGTGTTGTTTCTTACCAATAGCACATGTGTAACCATGGTAATCTGGAGGACAGATGCACTTGAAATGTCTTGTTTCGTAGAGACTGACACACGTACCACCATTCCTACACCAGTTGATCAGACATGCATCTGTAGAGATGTCAAGAGAGAATATGCGGAAGAAAATCATCCTAGTTAGTATGTAACACGCATATCCCGCAGAAAATATAGCTGCACTTATATCTAGAACTCGGATATATATAGGTATTATATAACTCCCGACGGAATAATTGTCTGCCTTGAGTATAGACGAAAAACCAGTCAAAAATCGATTTAACGACTAGATTCCATGTTGCCGTGTGTCTGTTCAGTAATTGAAAACAGGTGACGTCAAAAGTGGTAAGAACAACAATGTGTCACACGAGGCGATAGCGCAATGCCAACCTCGTTCCCAGGCTCTCTCTCCTCTGCCTCCCTTTGTCGTTGGGAGAAAGACCCTGGTTGCGGCTGGTCACGTGATCACCCAGAATCTGGGTGGTAAAAAAATCTGTTGGGTGGGAGGGGTGGCAGAGTACTTTGATTGTTGTTGTGGCAAACTTTGTGGGTTTCAAAACCTCGAGCAGTCGCTAAAAAAGCTACCCGCTCTATCGGGTTCGAAGTCGGATTTTGCCGATGAAGAAGGCTACATTATTTCTGCCGTCTCCAAAATATAGAAGACTTTCGTTCACAAAGCAATTCGGCAGCCGAATGGAGCTCAAAATTTCCGACGGTTATCACTTGTAAAACGTCACGTACCGAATCGAAGTGAGACCGACCAGTGGATCAGTCTCTTGAATCTTTGCGTTCGGAGGTAATTTATTTTCTTCTTTGTGCGGTAATTTGAATTTAAAAAGTACTTCTGTCACATGGCCGATTAGCCGAGCTGTCTTGCATTTGGTTTAACGCAATGTAAAATGATTTGCAGTTTTGTTGACTTAAGCCCGCGCTTATATTTCATCTGCATCAGGTTTATGTAAGTTTATATTTAGGCAGATGTTTAAACACGATTCCTTGACATAGTCAAGAATTATGTTTTGCAAAATACTAAATAAAACATGGTTTTATATAGCGAACAATGTGCCATGAGGTTAATTCCGGCAACATGCTATGAAACAGTTTACGCTTTATAATTCGACCGGCTGGAATTGAAATAAAGAGTGGTAATTCAATACGCTGGATACATACAAATTTATTTCGTTTGTCCTGTATGAAGCTTAGAATAGGACTGAAGAATTTCAAAGGTATTTGCCAGTGTGTAGTTTAATATAGCGACCAGTGATCGCCTTTCTTTCGCTTCAGTTGATATCGACAAAAATTATTTGTTGACTCCACCCTGGTGAAAAAGTCTGTGTCACAGGTGGTCACGTGACCAGCCGCAACCAGGGTCTTTCTCCCAACGACAAAGGGAGGCAGAGGAGAGAGAGCCTGGGAACGAGGTTGGCGCAATGCGTCACTGATGTTCCTACCACATTTTTACGTCTTCTGTGATCAATTATTGCACGGCACGGCAGCATGGATACTATTTGTTTCATCTATGCGTCTCTCCAAAAATTGATCATAAGTAGCAGCAAACCAAAATGGGAGAATAATTTGACTTATATTTAACAATTAGATTATGAGCTGGAGATTTCTATGAGGTGATAGTTGATGAGGCCGAAGGCCGAATCAACTATCGCCTCATAGAAATCGAGAGCGAATAATCTAATTGTTTTAGTAGAATTCTAACTGAAATAAACGCAAATAACGGTTTCCAATGATTTTCCCCCGCATTATTGAACTTTACCCATAAACAAAGTTGAACGTATCGAACTGTCCTTTGGCAAATTTGCAGTTGTTTACGCGCGTACCCGCTTTTTCAATATTTTCAAGTTTTTAAAGTCAAGAAACCTTAAAAGTGCTTCTTTTAGTCTTCTCAGGAATTTAATTACTCGTTTACATCTAAAATTCCTTCCAAAACGTCGGAATTAAAGCTATAAAAAAATCGCATTTCTTGGACGACCGGCGGCCAACTGTACTCTAATTAACAACATAGCCAAAAATTCCGAACCGTTACCCCCTGCGAAGCGTGACGAAACGCTGCCATATGCTTTGTTCTTATTTATAGGAAAATGTATGGAAATGATCGTTTAATCAATTGCTGGAGAGATAAAGGTGACTGAGTTTCACTGTCCCCATCCAAAGTCCTTTCGTTGTGGCAATACCTTTAATTTGGAATTGGTTTCGTTACCGAACTTACTATAATTCTTGCGGTTTTTGCTTTTGAACAATCGCACAATAAACTACGAGGATCCGCCATACTTACCTTTTAATTTCATGTAAACCACTGACTCTTTTTGAAAGTTTCTTCAGCTTGCTAATGAATGAAATCATGGATCCCCATGTGGAACTTTGAGACCACATGTAGTGCTTGTAATGTCCATAATATTTGGCTCTCTTCGAGTTGGATATCTTGCGGTTTTTCCATTTAAAGATGCTTGAATTTCCCGAAAACTTCTCATCTTTGTCTGTACGGTTTACATAATTGCTCACACCAAACACTCAACGTGCGCGAGCTGTTTTCTCCGCGGCAAGTGTGCTTTTCATAACTAAACTTAACCGCCATTTTGAATATGCTTTGAAGCTATCCTCCAGGCTTCTTTTAGCAAGTTTTTGAACTAGATAGAGCCTGGGACTTGGATTCCCTTGGGGGTTTCGTACTGCGTGACATATCAGTCACCGATCGAAAATGATTCTCGATCTGATTTACGGCTACTCAAAACCACTTGGAAAAGCTTCCTATTATAAGAAATCGAAAGGGAGAAAACAAGAGAGTATCGGTAGAGTTTTTAAAAAGCTTCTCTTAGTGAAATCATCGTAGAAATGAAATAATTATTTCGATTAACCTTTATGTTTTCGGCTCAAAGTTTGCTTGCCGGCAACGGCGCCAGTGTGACTTGTTTACGAGAAAGCCGTTAGCCAATCACAACATTGAATGTAGCGACCTATGTAACGCCACTCGTGGTTCGGAATTTCTGGCTATGATTAGATTATGAGCTCGAGATTTCTATCGCGTGATAGTTGACGAGGGCGCAATCGCGCATAGAAATCGAGAGCGAATAATCTAACTGTTTTAGTATAAATCTACTAGTCGTTCAAAACTTTCATCTAAATCCGCTTCATGGGCACTTCGCAAACACAAAGAACCGGCCCCGAGCGCCTGCTCCTACGCTACTCACCATCTATCACCGAATAGAACGTGAGTAGCGTAGCCAATCAGAGAACAGCATTCGTGATAGAACGCTAGTAGATTTATACTAATGGCTGATAGTATACGAGTAGCTCAGCCAATCAGATGGCAGCATTTGCATTAGTATACTAGTAGAATTCTACTAAAATATGTTAGTTCAACCTCGGCTTCTTTTTCTACGCGCGAAAATTACTCGTAGATGTTTAGTACAGAGGCGCACTAATCTATCAGTTCAAACTGTCATGTGTCACCCTCAAGTTAATTATTATTATAATTATTATCATTATCATTATCATTATCATTATCATTATCGTTATCGTTATCGTTATCGTTATCGTTATTGTTATTATTATTATTATTAACAAGTTTCTTAATTAAATGTAGATTTTGCCCTCATTTCTAAGCCATGAATGGAATGAAATGAAGTGAATATTAAAAACGTACCGACACAGCCATAGAGCTCTACCCTCATGGCTATGGCACCAACCCAGGACAATGGAATAAACTTCACGTGATTTGCCCAAACTGGTGGCGTTAACTCATGAAAAACAATGGAAGTCCGGTCTGTGTTTCCAGCAAATTCCTACATAAGACGGTAAGAGGGAACATTGTTAGAAGGGCGCTATCATAAGAATAGGGAGCTGGAGCAGCGACGACGGCTACGCCGAGAACGACGCCTAGTAAAAAAATAATTTATATTTTATCAGCGAAATTCACAACTATCAAGATCTGTTCATTACGCCAATGGCTCTTAGAAGGTGCTTAGGCTAAATACGCAACGACAGCGTGCAATTCCAAATGGCAAAAACGAGAAATTAGCCGTCGTCGTTCACGTTCCTCAGACTACGCACAACTTGGTCATTTCACGTTCTTGTTTTCCATAGCACGGCAAAGAAATGTACAAAGAGTTATAATGCACGTGCACAGCAATTGTTCTGGTCATTAAACCTTTTGTTTGGCGACATTCTCGTTGCCGTCGACGTCTTGTTTGCTTAAGCTCCCTAACAACCCTGAGAGTGATTTAGAGAAGTAGTAAAATGGCTGTCATATTGAGGCATGCATACCCGAGAGGATTTGAAATCGAGCAGCATCTTTTAAACTTTTACCGTTATTTTTTTGTGGAGGCGCGATGGCCTCATGGTTTCTGCACCCTCTTCGGATATAGCGGTCTCAGTTGGAACCCTAGCCGGAAATTAATCACTAAAATATATTATATCTTCACCTCGGTTTTCGAGGCACATGTTTCAGCGAACCTATTTGCCTGTATAAACGCGTATGGCACATGTTTAAACTCGATAAAAAACAGCTTGAAATATTTCCAGTAAGTAGTGTATTTATTCAACTTTGCCCATTCATAATACATATAAATAAAATGTTTATTTAGGCAGGGAGACCACTACAGCCTAGCTAATTACAATGGATCCCTCGTAAGTAAGCGATGTAAAAGACGCAAGGAATATGGTGAATATGGTTTTACATTGATAATTTTGATGAAGAAACTAGACTTGCGTCAAGGCGACTTCTTCTCGGCAGGTACTGAAATGAACTGTAAGGATATATATTGACAAACGAAAGCAGGCGAGGTCACTTATGACATATGCATAGCTTGCAAAGCTGCAACGTAAAACTCAGAGTACGCAGGTGTACATCATAATCCAATGATTCACAAGCAAAGTTAACCTCGCTTGAGCGAGAAATTCATTTCCACTGGCAATGTTATTAAACATTTAATTCATCCTTTTAGCTTTGTATCATCAAGCAATGATGCACTGAAATTGAAGAGCGCTTGAAGAAGCTAAAGATGCTCTCATGTGCGCCTAATGCAAACCATATACCAATTCTACGCTCTCCAAACTTCGCGCGGGCATTATAATTTAATTCGATGACGCACGCTAAGCATGAATCGATTGTTAATTGCCCTAGTAGGGATGCGGCCATGAACTGGTAATTGTCTCACGGTTTGTATGAAGCTAATAATCTAAGGGAAATGGAAAAATTCAACTAATCACCTTGAATGGACCAGATTGCAATGGATCCTTGTAGTATTGCACATTCCACCATGTCCACCAATACTGCAGCTTGTACTTTGTCACCCACTGGCTGCTTTCCTCTCTCCCTTGTGTTGCTACAGCAGTTATTAAAGTGGGCCAGTGGTCGGTATACACCTGCAGCCACGCATTGTTGTCTTCGTCCTTTGGAATCCAAGCTCCTCTAGAGTGTTTCGATTTTTTTTCCAAGTTGAGTCTGGCCTGATCGGGGCTCGCTCGGTGGGTGTGACTTGAGGCCGCGATGTGCGATTTCTTAATTGCGCCGCTTTCCATACCAAGGGGTTTTTGACAAGCTATAGATGCTGTGGAATAACCACAAATATTATACCAAGAGAAAACTCATTTTGTCATAATTACACCTATAATATGTTGTATCTGTAACAAAATTCTCAATTCGCATTGTTTCTGCGCTCTTTATTTATCTCGTAATTAGCGCTCGATCACGCAGGTGTCAACCACACGCGCACTCCTCACGCGAGATACTGCTAAGCCCTAAGCTCTTGGAAACACGCAAACCTGTTGTTTTACTGTTATTTGTTTCACAAGCATCACCAGTATATTCCGGGGGACAACTGCACTCAACATTTGCTGTGTAGTCACTGGTACAGTTGCCGCCATTTTGGCACGGATTGGGCCGACAAGAATCTGAAAGAAATTAAAATCAGTATTAACAAGAGGAAAAGTCACAATTAGTCCAAAATGAGAGTCCGTGGCTAACGGCGGTGACCCGCATTACACATACATACACATGCATACGTTTTATTTTGTTTTAACTCAAACTCAAAAGTACAATTATGCATGTGTATGCATATACATGCCTGCAAGTATAGCTAAGCTAATCTAGGCGGGTCATATTTACAGGAAATAAATAATATATAGATTTAGGCCAGCCTAAAAGCGTAGCTCCTGGGCCGGGTTGTTCAGAGCCCGATCAAACTAGCCGAGGATAAAGTAGAATTTTGATTTGAGTTTTGTAACTTTGCGGTGAGATTTTCTGTATATTGTTTTTGTGTTTTGAATTTTAATGAAAGCAAAATACGCAAAACAAAAGCAGTGAAAAAACTTTGTACAAAAGAAAAGGTTATAATTCGGTTAAATTTTAATCCTGGGTTAGCGTTAACCGGCTTCCTACCAACCCTACGCTGTTTACAGCAAGTTAATCCTGACATGAGCCCGCGATCTGATCGAAAAAAGCAGCACTTGGGCAGCGGTCAACTTTAAAAAAACACGTGACCTCGATGAGCCCTGAACTTGAGCCCGCGATATGGTCACGTGATACTGGTCAGCGGATTCCTTGTTTTGACAGGTGTCAATTGACTGCAACATGGATGTCCAAAGGACGCTTTAAACCAAGGGTTTACGTGTCGTTTTGGTTTACGTGTCAATTGTGGCCGCCATGTTGCGCGACTCCACCACCGTCGTCGTCGTCGTCGTCGTCGTCGTGCGTACGCGCCCACGAGCAATACCGCTAGCCATGATACACATGAGAAAATCAGTTCATGGGTTCCCTTCAGTTTCCTAATATGGGTATGGGGCTCCGCTTGGCGGCCTTCGGCCGCCGGAGCTCCGCTACAACTAAGTACAACTAAAGGCAACAAGAGAGCTAAAGAAACTAAAATTGACAACAATGACTAGAGACCACTGATAAACTAACGGTATTACAAATAATAATTGATCACAGTTATGACAAGAGACTACAGACTAAACGATTTTAGAGATACTAACGAATACACACTAACTAACTAAGAGAAAAATATATGCAGCTTTACTTTTTGAACGATTTCACGAAGATCAATATTACAGTCTTCTGAAGCTAGAATTTTCAAAAAGTATATGTTTTATTTTACTCTTAAAGGCATTTTTGGAAGTTTTCTTACAGACATGGGCATTTCATTCCAGTTTAATAGTTTAATGTCGACTACTTGTAAAACTTAAAAGGAATTAGAGAAGCTTATTAGCTTATATGACTTAGATTTGTTTTCATTCATCTGTTTGCATTTACCAGTAAGAGTATTTAGTATTTTATAAGCAGGTGAATACAACTACAGTGAAACCTGTGTATTAAGCGGAGCTCCTATTCAGCGATGTCATTTTAATGCTGGTAGATTATTGTAGATTGATGCATTGACCGACTGGACATTGTGTTGTGAGCAATCTTTGATCTTACACTCTGTAGTACGCTGTGTTAGGAAAGGGTTAATTATAAGCTATTATTCCACAATATATAAGAACCTGTTTAGAGCGGACACCGTATATTAAGCGGACACAAGTGAGTGTCCTAAGAATGTGCGCTAAATACAGGTTTCACTGTAGTAAGCCCAGACTTGTCAGACCTAGAATGTGTTATATTTTAATAAGTAAAAAAAAATCAATCAATCAATCAATTACAATATTTGGAGAGGAAGTCACATCAGCCTTAGCTGGTTTTCATGCAGGTCCTCTTGGTCAAATTGGAATTTAGAGTGTTGGTTTTTGTGGAGGAAGGAAAACCAGAGAACCCGTAAAAACTCAACCCACAAATGGCACCGGGCCAGAATCGAACCCGGGCCACATTGGTGGGAGGTGAGCGCTCTCACCACTACACCATCTTTGCTCTTCAATTTACAATAGATAGAGAGGAGGTTTTTCAGCTTAGAAAACCCGTCTCAGGGTACTCAAGTAATTCAAGCTCCTTCAGTGATGATGTCTATGGCAGGCCCGATTTGGTTGGATGTTGGTTAGCTTGACAAATCAAATCAACTTGACAAAAGAACCGAACGAAAACGGTGTAGTTCTCTAACAACTGAGTTATTAGTTATTGTACCATTCTCCATACCATTGTTTCTTGACAATCAGAAAAGTCTATGAAATCGATTTAAAAAATATACAGTCCTCATTTATAATTGTTTCAGAGCGCTTAATTCCTTTGACTGTCCGCAATCTAGACAAAAAATAGGCTCTAGAAATTCTCATTTTCGTCCCCAGTACTACTCGTTTTAAACACAAAAAAATTCTAAAAAAGTGACAACATAAGTATCACACTACTAGCTTTGAATGTCAAAACATTAAAAAGTTTTACAAAGTTTTCTGAAGAGACTTTGCTTAGTTCGGATATACCGTGTCCAGTTTCCCTACAGTATATCTGTTACACATTCCCTAGCCTTTTAACTCTTTTAAAAACAACAACCTGGAGCCACAGAGTCAAACGCTTCCTTGCATATTCGGTAGTTAATACTTTAAACAAGAGACCCTTGAATACATCTACATGCATAGCTGTGACGTCACGATTCTTAACCCTCTCACCCCCAAGAGTGCCATGTTACTCAAAATGCTATTAAATGCTCAGTATTCGGTCAAGCAGAAAGGTCTTGGGTGGACCGGTCTTCTGCAAAAATCATAACTCCTTCTTCTATTAGACTTGATTAACCACCACTACAAGTGTTCCACCTTTTTCTCTTGCACTTTAAGATCAAGTTTTATCTAACAATAGCCCATACATCAAAGAGCTACAAACTGAGTTATTGTCTGATGGTATATCCCAACTATAGGAGGAGCAAGATATTTTTAATTCAAACTGTGACTTTCCCTAAGGCTTATAGCATGATTTATGATATTCCACAAACAATACCTTTGAAATGATATATTATATGTTTGGTCTTTTGGCGTATCTCTGCTGCCCAACGTCATTGCTGGCGCACTAAACTTTGAACTGCTGACAAGTATTTGCTGAGCCATCTACACGACCAAATATATAGTTGTCGCTAGAGAATTGGTTCATACTTAGAGTAACTCTAGCTTTGGCTGTGTGTAAATAGAGATTTTTACCATGATGGCTCAATGGGAATCAGATAGGATCAGCTAGCGCGCTATGTTTTAATGTAGACCAGGCTTAAGTACCTTTTACAAATATTTTGTTTTCCCCGCTGGAGTGAAAGGATTAAATAAACTATAAAATTTGATATTTCTTAATAGGGTTTATCCTTAAGTTTGCGCCGTCGTCGTCTTATGCTCCCTAGCTAATACGGTGAATCCTGAATTAAGAGGACCCCTATTAAACACACACCAGCTTGAGTGTCTAACTTTCTTTCCTCATTTACTGTAAAATAAACCTGCATTCAGCCGACACCTCTTTGTTACACAATACCTGCAATACGCAGACACTTCAAGGGCTTTTTACTTCTAAAAGCTCAGCTCAGACTTCTTTATCATTGTTCAGCGATGTCGCTTTAAAGCTAAGTAGCTTTATTTCAAAATGGTCAATAATTAAGTATTATTGCACAATACATTAGAACCTGTTTAGAGCAGACACTCTGTATTAAGTGGACACTAGTGAGTGGCCCAAGGGTGTCCGCTCAACTGGTTCCACTGTACCGCCACACAGCTCTCAGTTGTTGGTTATTATACATTACCGTTTACACAAGTATGATTGTTTCCATTGTCTGTAAGGACACACTGCTGATTTGCAGCACATTTATTCCCATCACATTTATCATCCGCTGCCATGGAAACAAAGTGAATAAATTAGCGAACTTAGGGTCCGGATGAGCAAGAGAGTAAGGGAATTATAATTTGTCCGCAACTAATTAAAGGTGTTACGTCACGGGTTGTGCATCGTGAAACGTGTAGCCTAACTTTGTCCAAATTACTCATTGTTAATCCGTGTTAATTTCTCCATCCTTACTCATTACTCATTGTTAATCCGTGTTAATTTCTCCATCCTTAACCATCCTTGTTCCTTCGTGATTTGGTATTATCTCTTCGATGTTTTTCAATCTTAGTAAAATGACTATTTTCAGGTTTCCTTCAATGTAAAGGTAAATTTGTACGCGTGCAAAATAACTCAAAATAGCGTGACTAAAAAGCGTGGTTTTCATATGTCGGGAAAATCTCAGACGATCGGGGATTTCTCTTGTTGCCGACCATCCCATTTTCATTTCCATTTTGCCGATATATCGGATATTCGCAAGATGTCTGTCCCAGATTTTCCCGATTACGAATTTGGCGGGAAATGGAAAGTGTTTATTTGTGATAGGGGGGACTGGAGCCCAGCGATTTCGGGGATTGGAAATGAGCGAAATCCATCGCCGACGGAAGCCGACGTCCCCGACCGTCCAAATTTGAGTTTTCATTTGTCGGGAATGATCGCCGACCATCGCAGAAATCTGGGACGCGTCGGGAAAATAGAAACGTTCCCGATTCTCCAGATTTGTCCCCGTTCATCCCAGACGATCGGGATATCTACGATTTCGAGTTTTCATTAGTCGGCAAAATCTGGGACGGTCGGGAAACTGTAAAATCCCAGACGGTCTGTGATTTTCCCGACATATGAAAACCAGGCTTAAGTTCCGTTAATACGATCACTTGAATGGTTATTACATTTTATATTGCTAAATTCAAATTGTAAAAAGCATGCCTGAAAGCAGCCCTCTCACTCTTTTGTTGGAATATGGTTAATGTGCAATCAAAATTGTCAATGATGAAGTGAGAGGGTCAGATCCCGTAAAGAAACGTATGATACATACCTTGGCCGTTAGTGCAGTAAGCCCATGTCACGTTTATGCATTTTCTTAAATTGACGAGCTTGTACACGTAGAAAGCACCACAGTTGATTACTTTAATTTCTCTGTCTTTACTGCAGGCGTTTTCCGGAGATCTAAATGCGCACACCTTTTGAGTCACTTCACCATCGCCGAAACCTGGATGGTCATCGGCAAGATATAATTGAGTGCCTGTACCACATGAGTCCTGGGGGGGAACTATCTTTGACGCTAAGGCATTTCCTGCATCTCCAGATACTCTGTACCAAATATCCCAGTCTGTTATGTTAACATTATCGCAATTGACCTTCTTGTCATCAGTGAAGCTCACTGAGCGCTCACCATTGGTCAGGTTTTTATGAGAGCCATTTGCACAAGGATTTCCTGGAAGTAACGAATAAAAGGCAAAAACAATTATAAATTATTTACTCGCATAGAGGACCATTTGACTGATACGGTCTTGGTTATCATATGTTTGGCTCATCATGAAACAAATATTACATATCAACGCAACATAGAGTGGCAACATATGGCATGGCTAAGGAGTTGATCTGGTGCCAGGATAGACGGAACAATTACTATACGTTCTAGATCTTTGTAGGTTTCTTAGCCGTCCTCTGCAAGTGAAGTGACCAAGCTGCGTATTGTGAAAAACGCGAACCTCGACGCGTCTATCGTTTTTTCTATCCTTATCGAATTAAACGCTGTCATGACATGTTAAGCCTGAGAAAATGTTTAGATCAATAGGCGTTTATAACAAGCACAACAACGTGTAATGACCAAGTTATGCGTATTGTGGAAAAAAAAGTAACCACGAGGCCAATTTTCCGTATTTCGTTATTGAATTGCACACTTTAGCCTCAGCAAGTTACATTTTGAATCGATAGGCGTACTAAACTGATCTACACAAGCGCGACCATTGAGGTAAAATATAAATATATTTTTGCGCCGTCGTAGAAAGCTCCCTAACATCAGACAATGGACTCAAAATAAGTAAGGAATATACTAGTGGATAACAGCATATTCCATGTAAGCTTCGATTATCGACCATGATCAGGGTATAATTTAACACTGAAATTTATTTTTGATCTGTCTTTGAAAAAACCCGTTCAGTTACTTGACTTGTGAAATGTGAAAATAATAATAATAATTAAAGAAAAACACCCTAAAAATACTAATCTCAATTATGATCGACCCTGTCTGTTTCTACAGAAAGACCTACATTAAGTACATACCTAAGATGATAATAAAAATCTTAATTTTTTTCAAACATGAACAAAATAGATGACTTAGGTCCCTAAGTTTCTAAATTATCTTCAATGGAAAACAAAACAGATGCATATACCTTCAACTCCCAAGTTACAAAGAAGGCGAACACTGCAGAGTAAAGCCAAGACGGACTGTCGAGTCGAATTTGATATTTAACACAGTGTTAGTAGCGATAAACCAAGCCACTATTTCCCAATTAATTTATATAATATACTTTTACCTGAGTTGCTTTCATCTCGACGTTTTTTACATTAAAGCAGCCTGATGTTTAAACGGAACACCTTGGCATCAATTCAAGTCTATCAATATCACTTTGTTATTCAGCAACTCGCATGTTCTAGAGACGCACGTGCGTTGTGAATAATTAATCGCGCTGAGACACCTTTATCATTTTATCACTTTTACTATCCGTGTTTTAGCAGTTTTTACTTCTATTTGGTGACTAACGTTGACCACTTTTACGCGTTTTACTTAATCTTTTCATTGTAGTCTAAAAACCCAGTTCCTTGTTGAAACCTGAAAACAAAACGGTTTCTAATAAATACTTCTTTGGTCTCTAACATGGTGTTCCTGTTTATATAACATTTGTAGAGAACACTATGTGCGGTATTTAGCTTTTGTACTAAATAAATCATTTTCTTTTATTTTAGAGAAAGAGGGAAGGAATAATACACATTACTATTTATCTGATGAAACCTTTCTCATTTCGACGAGAAAGACCCTTTTAATTCAGTCATACAGTTGTATTAATCAAGTCAACTTTTCTGTGCAATTATTTTGGATCTTGTGAATATTTATCAGTTGCGTCAAAGCATGGAAATTATTGTGCGGTGTTTAACATAATAACATCAATTCGCTACGCTCGAAATCTTCGATCTGAAAATCTATAGTTAGCGCAGGAATTCATAGAAAAGCGGCAGAGTGAAGTATTTTTAATTGGGGATTTCTCTTCAGTTTATCATACCAGCTTTTAGTTTTTTTCTAGCGGGAGCTTATTGTCCACACTGAGGGGTTTGTTTCAACTTTCACCTCCCATCAGTAGCTGCTTTTGTAACAACAAAGGCAATTATAAAATTAAATGAATGAATTCGGTGATGAAGTCCCGGCGTTTATACAATATGCACAGCAAGACCCTATGTGGTATAGCAATGTCACAACGTCAACTGTATTCAGTAATGTCGGGCTTTTCACCTGAAACTAGATCACCCCCGCCAAGCTTAATAAATCATTAAAAAAAAAAAAAACAGGAAGAAATATTGAACATGACGCTAAACTGAGCGAGACCAAAACCCTTCTGTCCATCCAAAACTAATGATATAACTAGTATAGACACAAATTGAGTAGATATTAACTCTTATGAATATTTATTTCTGCCCTACAAGGCTGATATGCAAGTCAGTCATATTAATAATCAAATATGACACTGACATGATAATACTGTTTATATTTCTCAGAACTAAACAGTTATGTGACCTTATTGAGGCCATAACATGTATAATTCAGCAATGTTTATTTTACAAGAACATGCTAGAGAAATTTTATCACGTTTTATTCCGTTTAACATGCTGCTACGATGTTTTAGTATAATACCACTATCAAAATATTTTCTAATTCAGGGAATGGCCTAGACGCGCTAAAAAGGAAGTACTAAATCTATCCCAGAATTCAGCTGATTTTCCCAGAATTCATTGCCTTTAATTTGTTATATTTGTTTAATTATTTTGTAAGTTTTCAAGGCGAGACTCAAACCACAATTTGTTAAAAAAGTCAAGTCAATTATATAGAAATACGTTCGAAAATTCAAATATTTGAGGCGTTTGTACAAAAATCGCAGGCTAGCTATATTTTCAGTGTTAACGCTAGAAAGACCTCTTAAGCCATCAAAAAACATTTAAAGCTGGGCAGGTTTTTCGCACCTGAGAAAGAAGGCAACCCGTGGTGACCAGAAACTGAAATTCTCCTTCAGTTACCAATTTAGCAAATGTTTTTGGAGCTGTACATTAGAATTTACCCTTATTTTTCCGCACATACTGAGAGACTGTTTTTACTTAATTTAGTTTATATTTATTTTTTCACAATTGATGTTTATTTTGTTTAATGCGTTTTCAAGTGTTAATTCTTTCCAGTAAATAAAGAAAAATACAAAACCTGCTAAGCGACAGTTTTGTCAATTATTTAAAGCAGTCACTTCACTGTTGTTAGAATCTCTTCAAACTCCACTTAATGGAAATCAAATTTCAGAGGAGGGAACAAAACTAATCGTAATCGATCTTAAGACTTGCCAGCCAAACGTGAGTCGTATTTTTAATATCTTATCTCAATTACTGATCTGTTTTATGTGGTTGTCTTATTTCCCTTTAGGATGTTACTAAATTTGTTATGGAATATGGTGTTCAAGTTAAGCAAATATTTGTTTAGCGATTTGGATTCATGTTTGAAAACGTAACATAATGCAGCTAGTTGACATAAATCGAAATGTAAATACTGCGAAAGCAGTTTTCTTCGTAATTTAAATCCCAGAAAATTGTCTAGTAGATATTTTTCTCTGGTCATAAATCTACTTACTAATCGATAAACAAGCTAGAAGTTCAAATTTGAGTTTAAATCTGGTTTGATTTTCTTCTTTCGACACCTTCAAGGAACTTGTATTGGACGTCCAGCTGGGGTCATCATTAGGTTAGCGCTTAGCATATCGCTGGTATTTTGTATTTTATTGAGTGCATTAAATTCACTGATGGACGTCACTGGATAAAAGTTATTTACCAGAAAAGATCCACAGAATGTTATTGCAATCGATATTGCTTATTGCAAAACAAAATTCGTTAGGAGCTTAAGTTTATCAGATTCTTGAAAAGCACTAAAAATTTAACAAAATGAAACCCTGACAATTATATTTGGGAGTGACCCTAACAAATAGCCGCGTTCTCATACTTTCATGGCTTCAAAACATATCTTTAAGACACCTTTGATATTATTTGAAGTAATGTTATCGGTTTATTTACTATTACGATGCAAAAAGTATAATTTGAAATGTTTTTACTATTAACTCGAGATCAAACAGAGAACTTTCTTATTCTTGTATATTCTTTCCATTCACCATAGATTGAGGCACTGGTATTAGCTTTTTCATATCAGATCTTATTCGTTTAACCGATTTTCAATTTCTTGTGTTTGTCGTTTTCATGAAAATGCATACAAAACTTCAATCGATTTCCAATTATTTGATGTCATTTTCATATCGATCCGATTAAGGGAAGACTGTTGAAAAAGTGATTAAAAATGCTCGGTATTGGCCAGGAAAAAATGTATCGAGACACCTTAAATAGAGCATGGCATCTGCTATTCGGTAAACGTTACTTAACACTATTTATATCGCGAACGGAGGGGAAAATCCACCCAGGCAGCCGGATTTTAGTCGGTAAAATTTAAGTAAAAGCTAAGTTACTAAGCATTGCGACTTAATCTGAAACTTATCTGGAAACAGTTTGGTAATGTGCACAGATTTACATTTTTTCCATAGCAACAGTATTTCACAGTTGGAGATTTCTTGTTTTCATGAACAATAATTAGCTTCCGTGCGGTGATCTTTATATTTGAGGATTCCTCAGCTGTTTGATTGACTTCGTTTAGGTTAGAGACAGCTTTGGTTAGTTTTCAGTTTTTCAGTTCCTGACGTTTTGAAAAGACTCGAGAAGTGGAATATCGTCGCGTAATAATCACGTGATGTGACCTAATCGCCCCCTTTTGCTAACTTTGCAGGAATGTTTCTGGACGCATTATACACTATTCCAGTATCATTGTTTAAATATTCTTGAAGTTATGGGTGGAGAGATTGGTGGGTGTATTTGGCCAACTCAAAAAAGTATTTTTAACTAAAAGATATTGCATGCTGAAATATGCAAAATTTCTAAAAATATTAACAAAATGGTTTAAAATTCAAATATTCTTATCTTTTGAATTCAACTCCACATATCCTTTCAAAATCATGCATACGTTAGTTTAGTCGAAAAGTGAGAATAATTTTTTCGCTTAGTTTGACGACGTGTTCTCGCCAAAAACCGTTAAAATCATAAAACAAAAAACATACGTTTGATTGTGTTTGAATTGTCTATACTATTGCAAAGTGAACTCCAACGGATTAAAACCACCAAAGAAGTTACTTGATCTGTCTTGATTCTGTCTATTTTTGGCCAACAGCTAACCCGGCGTGAAAATATTGCACGTCTTCGGCTAGTGGTGGGCTAGTGATGTACATTCTTTTCAAGTGTTTATATTTCCCAATTGGTTTAAAGATTAAACCATCAGATCAAACAAGTGGGTGTGTATAAGGTTTCCCTGATGATTTGCTGACACCACCTCAATTAGCTATTAGCCAAACAGTGGCAGAAATCAACTTCGGTTATACTGTAAAATAATATGAACCATGAAATGTTTGATCGATTTGTTTAACAATAACATCTTAATGCGGGTGGCGCCTAAAATGTGGGGCGTTGTGCCTTTATCTAAATAAAATAAAGCTCGAGTCGTATCCCTTACTATTCAACGGACTGTAACAAACTTAGTTTTATATATCTCTGTTGAACCCTGTTTGTCAGTAATTAATTAATAAGTAACTACCCGCACACAGGGCAGAAAATTGTATTTACACGACGATTATAAACAAAGAAGTGTGTTTTTTTTATCGCGAAAGATGAAACACTTTTTTCTGGACCCGTCCTCGCCAGATCCATCTCGGGGGAGCTAAGGTTTGAACATTTTTGAGTAGTTTCGCCGAACTAGATTTGTATCAAAATTGAATTAGTTGCTTTTGTGATTTTATTGAATGATCTTGAATGGATTCACAATGTCAATCAATTTAAGTGTAAACCGTAACGGATAAAGAACAACAGTCACAAATGATTGACATGTTTATGCCCAGAGTCCTTGACATGGTAAAATTTGTTCAAATTTTTAGCAACACAAAATATTAAGCTGTAACTTCAGCCGATCTTTCGTGATCACAGCATGGCATCCGTAGAAATGTCTAATCAAATGAACAAAGAAGTGCCATATCTAACTGGTTTACTGGGAAAAGTCACAAAATTTTATCAATCAATTACCACTTAACTTATCTATAAACTAAACTAAAAGTACAATAACTCAAAATGGGCTCCTAATGGGAAGCGATTTCGGGAATTACTGAAGGAAGTTTGACACCAGCTAATACTGAAATTTGATACTAGCTTGTGACAGAAATGTGGAATTTCATACTCCAGAATATTTCCTGTCCATTTTAGATATTTGCTGCTGTCGTCGTAAATCACGGGCTCAACGTGCCAATCATTATGGCTCACATCAGCTTTGGACTGGTTTTCTCTCACATGCTACTGCTAGCGAACCTGTCACTTGTAGGTTAGTATTTTTCAACCTTTCCGATTCCAGTTTTATTAATTAGTTTAGATGTAGAATAGTTTACCAGTGGGCGGATGTAGAGATGCTACCAATAGAATTTGGTGGGATCTGCTTTCCTGTTCCCCCGCAAGGTGTGACCTTTCTCTATAGCTCTGCATTCTGCAGCAGTGAAGACAGGACGACCCATACCTCTGTTACAGATCCATCATTGTTATTTTATCACAAATAATTAATCAAGCTTCCCTCCCTAATATTCATGATTCATTTTTTGCCTTGCACAGTTGTTGACCTTCGAAATCAAAAGTAACTACAAACTCAAAAAAATAGTTTACTAAGGTAGAAAAACATCGAAGAGGTAATAATTAGGATAATGGAACACGATCTGAACTACAGGAACTTGAAATCATGGAGAGATATTCAACGGTTGCTATCCGATCTAAGGTTTTATTGCTAAAACGAAGCGAGTATATTCTATTGACCTCCCTATTGTCAGGAAAAGAGACAAATTAACTTCTCATTTGAAGGAATGGCAGAAGTTGATCAGTGTTGTAGCTTACTGAAGTATAAGTAATTGTATTTAGTAAATTCTCAGCTCCGACTATTGCATTTCTACCTTTTTGATTGGCTAAAAAACTCCGACTATGAGCCAATAGTCGGAGTTTTACGTCATATGGAAAATAGTGCGCCAAGTTCAAAAATAAAAATCGGTGGCAAAACCCGGTTTGAGAATTTACTAAAACAATTATTCCATTCGCCCTTGTTGGATATGAAGTGATTATAACCAACTCACGCTACGCGCACGTTGGTTATTTTATCACTTCATATCCAACTCGGGCTCATGGAATAATTGTTATATATTATTGTGAGTTTGTATTAGGATGTTGCCTCTAAGTAGCCTTCTGTTAGAGCAGCCTTCAACTGAGTGTCGAAAGTAATCAGGCAATTAAATTGTTTTCGGGTTTGGTTTAACGACGATTTGAGATTTGAGACGGAGTAGTCTAATTGGAAAGTAATTGGTTTGGTTTTGCTTTTACGACACTCATTTGAAAACTGCGTTGTTTTGAAATGGAATTACTTTATATGACATCCGATCAAGTAATTATCTGCTCTTGCATCACCCCATGTATGAAATAAAGCTTCATGGAGGCTCAACACTATTTAAACTAAGTATATATGTAATATTCTTGCACCTTAGTTATCGTACCTTATTTCTTAGTCCACATTACTAATCCGTCACGAAAACGGCGCTTTTCGAAAACGCTTTTCAAACTGGAGGAATTTGAAAACGACGGGTTTGCGTTTTAGGGTGGATGGAAAACATTTTGAAAACGGAGCTTTTTCAAGACGATAATAATGAGATTCCCCTGCCCGAGTTTTGTCCAAACTCAAATCCAAATGGACCCGTGATTGTCGCGTTTTCAAATTTCTCCGGCGAAGTGAGGGACGGAATACATTTGATGCGTTTTCGGAATGTGGAAGGGGCCTTAGTTTGAAATCCGACTGAAAAAGTTAGTAAAAGTCAATGGTTCTTGCGGGTCTACTTCCAAGACATTCTCAGCCTGACACCAATTTTCCTTCTCTCAAAAACTGAAACATTAATTGTATGTACTACTGTTCCTCTATTAGTTTATTCACAAGGCATCTTCAATGACGCGCCACAAGATCGACAGCCCCTCTACATGAATGGAATGTATGGGCCTGGGAACGAGCCACAGCCTCAGCAACGATTAATGTACTACAATAACTACTTAAATACCTTACCACGCATAATAACTCAAGAATGGAACAGGCCTACAAAGCAGAGCACTTTGTATAACGAACTTACACAGACGCAGAAGAGTAAAAACTTCTTAGCAAGAAAATTTAATCTGTCTAAAGGTAAACGACTCACAGCCATTTTACTTTTGTGACCCGAGTTCAGAATTATTTAGAATATCATTTTATTTTCAGGTTATCATACGAACAACTCATTTGAATTCATGTTGCGTCTCAATTAGCTACTAATTGATTTTTTTAAGATTATGACTAAGGCAATGTTATTTGTTTGTTTGCTTATATGTTTGCTTTACGAGTGTTTTACTTTTCCCCTTCAAAAAAATACACAGTTTATTTCTTTTATTAGAATATCATTTTATGTCATACGAACAACCAACTTGAATTTAAGTAGTGTTTCAATTATTGACTGATAAATTTATTTATCTACTCACGATTCACAAGCGTCAAAGCTTAAATCCTATCGTGATGAAATACAGGTTTAACTTTCACTTACTTATTAACTGAATGAGTGACTGACTGGCTGACTGGGCATCAAGGAGTGATTTACTAATTTAATTAAACGTATAAAATGAGATTTTTTTTAAATAAAATATCACTTTATTGTCATGTTTTCATACGAACAACTAACTTTAATTTAAGTAGTGTTTCAATTACTTACCGCTTTATTGACTCAGCTGGCTGACTGACTGACTCTGCATTAGGGAGGATTAACTTACTTATTTATGTCAGTAAAATGCCATTTTTTTATTACAATGTCATCTTATTTTATTTTTTATACGAACAACTAACCTGGATTAAAGTAGTGTCTCATTTATATAGTGATTAATTGATTGACTGAGTGACTGACTTACTGACTGACTGGGCATTATTAGGGAGTGATTAATTTTATTTATTTGAATGTTAGTAAAATATTTTTTTTTTATTAGAAGTTCATTTTATTTTCAGGTTATCATACGAACAACTAACATGAATTTAAGTAGTGTTTCAATTACTTACTGATTTATTGACTTGCAAGCTGACTGACTGACCGAAGTCTGACTTACTGACTGACTGACTGACTTACCGGGCATTAGGGAGTCATTACTTTATTTATTTGAATGTATAAAATGAGATTGTTAGTTATTATTTGCTTTCATTGCAGAAGTAACCAACATTACCTTTCACGAGAACATTACTTTACATGAGAACATTACAGATGTTGCAGCAGATGTGCATGCCCCTGCAGAAAATGCTTCGCGACGACTAGATCTTTTTGGAAAAAATAAAGGTAGTTCTATAAGTTTATGACTGACGTCTTTGTAATCAGTTATTTATTTCTTTATAGCAGTGTTTTACTTTGCTCCTTCAAAAAAAAAAACAGCAAAAACGAGTCAAGTGCCTCGGTTTGCCTGTTAATATAACAAAAACCCGAATAATATATCATTTTACAATCGATTATCGCAAACAAATGAAGAAATGTGGTTTTTTTTTCGGAGCTGAAATATGTTTGTAAAAAAATAGTTACACCACAGAAAACACAGCCACACAAAAGAGCAGCCGGCGTTTTGATTGTTAACTGATCTTAACTCTTACTCAAAGTTAATCCTCCGTTGGAAAAAGATGGCGACTGTGTATTTTACCACAGTATCATGTGAACCTAACACAGTCCATAAGGTACATGTACCAGGGAAGCCATATTGTTTGCATTATTTGTCCCTGCACTAACGACATTCTGTATACTAGCCTTTTCGTAGGTTAAGAACTAACGGCAAATGTAACAGTCGGTCATCTTTTTTTCCTATGGGGGATTGACATGCTTTGACAAATAGCTCTGACTCGGAAGTTAAGAAAATTTGTGTGTGAAACTCTACTTACGACTCTAAACCAGTCATCAACTCTTTACATTGCGTTCTTAGGGAAAAATTCTGGTGGGCTCGCCGTTCACTTCACGTTTGATGAAATCCAAGGGCTAATCATTACTGACAGTTCTCCACTGGGTATTCATGGCAAACTTGTGGGACAGTTTGCGCAAAATCCATTCAGTCCTAAGTGCCAAAAAGGTATCCAGTTAGGAAAGGGACTGGGACACATTGAACTGGACGGCAGCAAACTCGATAGCCAGAAGAAAGATGCGATGTCGATCTCTCTGTGGATTCGCGTTATCGATAACGACCGGGTAAATACAATTTACGGAACTCTTGGAGCCAAAGGAGTCCATCATCTTAGCATCAAATCAACTGGTTCACCAAACGCAGTTGTTCATTGGCTGTACAAATCATATGACGGGAAAGTCGTTTTTGACGTCAGCACCAAGCCTGCGGTACCTGCAGGTCAGCGTAGCACTAATTTAGTAACCTGTTTTTGCAACCTTTTAAAGTTTCCTTTTACATCATGAGAACTGCATTTGTTTTGAAATATCGCCACTTACTAATTAATTAACCTATCATGAAACCAAAAAATCTGGGAGAGACAACGTCAAGATCAAACTCTGTAATAAATCAAATCATGACCGTGATAGTGTTTGGATTTCTGATATTAATTATCATAGATTTTTACGATTTGTTTCTCCGTTTTCTCCTTATTTTAAATTCGAAATAGAAGATATACCAAACACTCAAAGCAGTGTTTTACCACATTTCCAAACACCTCAAATAATACTCTGCTACGAGTCGTATTTTCAAATCTCATCTCAATGTTTGGAAATGCGGTCAAATACGGTCTTTCGTGTTTGATATAGTTCTTCGATGCCGCTTTGCTGAACTGTGTAACAGTCCGTAATTCAAAATAGCGACCATAACCTCGCAATTCTAACATGCACTTAGTAGATAGAATCGTTCTTCTAGTTCTCATGCACATGTTCTAGTGTCCATGACTTTAGCAATTAATGTTTCACGTGACGTCATCATGCACGTGATGAGCTTTAATTAATTAGTTTCTTTCTATTCTTAAGGTATCTGGACTCATATTACAGCGGTCTACAATGGTGGGCTCGGAAAAGTCAAAATCTTCGTTGACGGTGAAAAAATTTTAACCACAACCAAAGGTGTAACAAAACAATCCAGCGTTGGTTGGAGCTCACCGGTGACCATTGGAAAATTTATAGGAAATAACGCGGAGTTCTTAGATGGCGATATAGATGAGTTTTATATATTCACATCCGCCCTTATGCACGCCGAAGTTGAGGCTTTGATGAAAAAGTGCGAGTTTCCCAGCGATAGTAAGTATAATTCGTTTCGTAGACGGGCCGGATTGTTCAATAGCCGGTTAACGCTCACAAAATTCGTTTCACTTCTTCTGTTTAATTTGTGCAGATTTGAGACTATTCAAACTCATACTGAAGGACAAAGAATATAAATTACATATACCTGCGGAGACAGGGTGGCCTGGTGGTTAAGGGTGCTGGATTTGTGACCCGGAGGTCCCGAGTTCAAATCCTTCTTCTTGCCACTAGTTGGATTTGTGTTTTATGGTCCCAGGTCTCCCACCAGTTGGGATTTTTAACAAGTTTCTGTTTAATTTACAATATTTGTTTTCTTATTTCAGTGTCTCCAATTAGTAAAGTAGTGGTAAATACTTTGACATTGAAATAAATTGCTGATTACTAATACTAATGCTGATGCTGACGCTGATGCTGAAGCTAATGCTGATGCTAATGTTAATGTTAATGTTAATGTTAATGTTAATGCTGATGCTGATGCTGATGCTGATGCTTGTGCTGGTGCTGGTGCTGATGCTGATGCTGGTGCTAACGCTAATGCTAACACTAACACTAATACTAATATTAACGCTAATACTAACACTCGATCGTGGGTTTCTTTCTTTAACGTACAATGTTAAATTTACACTTGGCAAACGAATTTGTCTTTTCTTAGGCGTGTTGTATTTTGTCGAAGTCACCACCAGCTCGGAATCTAAATCCGGGACTCCATCCAGAGTGTTCTTCAAGCTGATTGGTGAAAATGGAGCACATGGTGAGGTGGAGCTTGGGGAAGATTTTTCAAGAGGAAGGTTCGTTCAAACAGATTTCACACTCATTAACAATTCATCAACTTAATCAAAACAAATAAAATTATGAACTTGACAGTGTTTGGATACCTAATCTTAATTGGCATAGATTTTTACTTTTTTTATTTCTCCGTTTTCTCCTTAGTTTAGTTTCGATTGAGAAGATATATCCAACACTCAAGACAGTGTTTGACCACGCCATTTCTAAACACCTCAAAGTTCGTCAAAAAAAACCCCGCTACGCTCCTTATTTTCAACTCTCTTCTCGATGTTTTTAAAGTGGTCAAACACGGTCTCTCGTGTTTGAGATATGACCTAAAAATTTCGACCAAATACCACGGTAGTGATCAGGAGATACCAGTCCATGTTGTTACGCCATTGCATGGGACCCTCCATCGTATATTCTTATCAAAACAAAACATTAAATAATCTGTATATTATCTTTCTCTTTTTGCCTTTCTCTAGTACCAGATCTTTCAACGTATACTCGACAAATGTTGGCAAACCATTAAAAATAAGCATTCGAAAGGACACCCATGGGTTTATTTCCACAGACTGGTTTTTAGAGAAGGTAAGCAGCTGCTATTTTTTCCAGTGTAACACGAGGACAAAAAAAAGAGAAACACGATAAAGGCATTTTCTTGATATCCCGAATCACAATTTCCGCATAGAGGCTCCTAGTTTATTTTACTACATCAGCTCGATGTGCTCAACGTAGCCTTTGGGGAATTAGATTATTTATCTTTCTTTCATATAATAGTAAAAATAGCTTGATAGTATCCTCCTTGATGTAGACTGTGCATATATAAAAATATGTATACACGTCCTACCAAACGATCGACAACTGACATAGTAGAAATAAATTAATTAATGCAATCTGAACAGTGCCAGCGAGATTATTATGTGATATAAATATCTGACCAAGTTAAGCTAACAGCAAACTTTAGTCGCTGATCTAAATTGCCCCGTAATAGCGATTTGTTTTTTAAGCGAAAATCTTGGAAGCCTTCTCTAGCTGTAACACAAACAGAAAGCTACTGTTTCCGACCATGTGGCCTTCACATTGGCGGTGGTGTTGTTACTGTTTTTGATGTTCGCTTAGCTACACCTAGCTAGTACACTGGTCTTTCAGTTTAAGTGGCATGCCACTTAAACTGAAAGAAACAAATATATCAACTAAACATATTAGGCTTAAAAATCCAAAATGGCCAGAGGCAGGCAAGTTGTCTATTTACAAGCATGACCGAGGAGTTCAAACTAGTATATACCAAGAAACAATTCCAGCTAAGAGGTCAGAGAGGGACTTGAACCAGCGACCTCCGGATTTCGAGACCGGAGCACTAACCTCTTGGCCACGCTGCCTCATCCTTCAATTATGAGAGATAACTGTACCTCAGGATAACAAGCTTAATCATACAAATTACAATTTCCTCGATTGTGATTGGTTTAAAAAGCTCCTATTTTCCACTAATTCACTTGCTAAGGCTAAGTTGTTATCGGACAGTTTGTTATCGAAAAGTTCAATAAGCCAATCACATTCAAAGTTGTAGTTTAAATCAACCAATCTCAAGTTCAGAGCGACATGAAACATTTTACGCCTCCTTTGTCAGTCATTTAATGCAAATTTTCCCTTTCTTTTACAACTTGGCTATTCTTCTTTTCTTGGAAATTGTAATTTTTATGATTAACATATTGATGATAAGACTTTGTGTCGTCCAATTCGGCTGCGCGGTCGTCCACACTTTTGTTATCACTTGTACGATTAAAGACCACTCAGTCCTATTACCATTACGTACATTCACAGGTTGTTGTTACTGTAGAGGACCGCACAGATGGGCCTTCTTTTATATTTAACTGCAATTGCTGGATCGGGAAAGACAAGGAAAATCTGCAAAAGTATCTCCTCCCGGAGAAAAATGGTGAGCTCATTTTTAAGTTAACGCTGCGTCACAGTTTGTGTATCTTGAAAAGTTTAGCCTAAATTTTTCAAGTTCGTCGTTTGGAATTCGTGTTAATCTTCTCCATCCTTAACCATCCTTGTTCCCTTGTGGTTTTGTATTATCTCTTTAGTGTTCTTTAATCTTAGTGAACTGCTATTTGTTGGTAATTTCTTTCATCAGAAACGTAATTTTGTACCTGGCCAAGATAACTCAAAGTACCTTGACATAGTCCAAAATACTGATCGTTTTTAACAGAAAAGTACTAAGGTAGTTTGGATTACAGAAGCTCTTAAAAACGTAGCTGAATAGTTTTAGTGGACCGAGAAAGTGACGACCTTAGGATGATGTTGCATTGCGTTTGTGGTTTTAAACATCGAGGTTGGCAACACTTGGAGTGCCGGCACGACATCTTCTTCAAAGCCCATGTTTTGTTAGGCATGTGGAAGGAGACATATTTTGTTATTGACAAGTCAACGATCTATGGAGCAAGAATGAGTCGGAGGGGGATATAGGGAGTTCGCCCTTATATGGGCTGTTTATATATTTGCGGCCTTAAAGGGTATGCCTTTGAGAGTGGCTTTGGTATGAAAAATGGTATAGATTTTGACCATTTTGGTCTGATAAACGGGCTGTTTTTCACTATGGCTTGGAATTTGGGTACTTTGTTTACAAATAACTTTTTTTTGCATCAAGAATGTAGCCCTTCCCAAATGTTTAGATGTCATATATTAGAACATGTACTAAAATGGGGTATCGATTTTTTGCTCAGGTCTGAAATAGGCTAGGGGATGGAAAATTGCAGATTTTGGTCTGAAATAAGCGTACAGGTTCGGGCTGCACATCCCCATCAAAACCCAGGGGAATAAGTGTGCCATGTAATGCAGCTATTTAATCTGTGTCTAATGTATTTCATTCCAGTGGACGGTGCTTGGTCGCCATGGAGTCGATGGAGTGGCTGTGGGGAGGGTCTTTGCGGAGGAAACAAGAAAGTTCGTACAAGATCCTGCACCAACCCAAACCCGTCTGCTGGGGGAAAACGATGCCCTGGCAATTCATTTGAAGAAGGAGGCTGCCCAAGTATGACAGATGAAAACTGTAGATTTGCAAAAGTTATGCAATAGAAATACCAGAGAGATGCCTCTTTGATGAAGCCCCAACTCATGAAGGGTTAAATACCACAATTTGGGATTTCAGAGTCAACACAACCAAAATAACGCCAAACAATAGAAAAACAAAGTGTTTTAGAAAAGAACAGGTTCAACTAGCCAAAAGTTTTTTCAGTTCGAAATTTAGAGAATGATTTACTTAAATTTATTTGCTCTACAGTTGATGGTGGTTGGGGTGCCTGGGGAAGTTGGTCGGCCTGTAGTCAAACATGTGGTGGTGCTACGGTTACACGAGAAAGAGGCTGTGATAACCCCACCCCCCAGAACGGAGGCAAGCCGTGTGAACCAAAAGATGCTAAAGAAACTAAGAGTGATTGTGATCAACCCTGTGAAAGTAAGAATAGCTGAGATTTTTGTTGCTGTTGTAACTGTCATTGTTGCTCTTCGTACATTAGTGACACTTTTTTTTAATTCATAGCTGAGAAATGAGCGTGATAATTAAGATGAGATGGAATGTAATTTATTAAACGCGAAAGACCGTCTTTGACCACATTTGCAAACACCGAGAAGTAAAAACGACGTATTTTTGACGAAATTCCAGTTGTTTGAAAACGTAGTCAAACAGTCTTAAGTGTTTGATATATCTTCTCAATCAAAACTAAAACTAACAAGAAAACGGAGAAATAAAAACATAAAAAATCGACACCAATTAAGATCAGATAACCAAACACCACAATGGCCATGATTTCCTTTGCTTAAACTTGATGAATTAATTATTAATGAGTTTGAGTAGGAGCCCGTTACTAGCGCGCAACTACCCCATATTCCGAATAAAGAGGGCAAGTTTCTAAAGAAACTGTGGTGCTGCGTCGGTGGGAGTATTACAAGATAATTTGGTTTTATCAATTGGGTTGATAATGTGAATTGGCCACCGTAAAAAGATTCGGAAGCTGACGTTTCGAGCGTTAGTCCTTCGTCGCTCCGACGAAGGACTAACGCTCGAAACGTCAGCTTCCGAATCTTTTTACGGTGGCCAATTCACATTATCAACCCAGTTGATAAAACCAAATTACCCCATATTCCTATCACGCGTTTTCACAGACCGATCTATTTTTAGTTTGAATTTACCGCGAATTTAGACTTCCGCAGGAACCTCAGTGACCAATCAGAAGCACGGACATAATTTTTAACTGACGTCATCATATTACCGAAAGATTAGAGAGAACTATACGCTCTAAGAGCGTTTACTCGGGCTTCGTAACGCACGATCAAGTTGTATCTTACAAGTAAGCTTATTGAACGCAATAAAAACGAATAAAAGAATCAGGATATTTCAATACAATAGTTACGCTCAAATATTTACCATTCAATTTGCTTCGTTGAGTATCCTCTTTAGTTTGAACTCGTGCATGGCTCATTTGCTATCTCGTGAGATGAACCACGATTTTCTTCACAAAACACACATTTCTGTGTTGTTCACAAAGAACGAGTACGTGATAACACACGCTGTCACGCTCTCATCCCCAGTTTACACTCTCTACGCATGGAACGCCTGGCATCATGAGCCCCCTTTTGGCGACCAATAACGGCTTGCATTCTATGACCCGGGCTTTCATACGAAAGCCCGAGTAAAAACAGTCATTTTTTCCCCTTGCCGATGCGCGCTCATGGAGACCGGAACTGACCTATTTCTAAAACTAGACCGGTCTGTAAAAAATGCCGTGACATAGGCTTAGTATGGGAGTTGCACACTCCTGGTGATGGGCTCCTGGTTTTAGAAAGTAGGATCAATCCGCCGAAACATTACAGCTATTTTATAAAAACTGTCTCGCTCCGGCTAGAGTGCTGACTCCACAATTATTTCTCTAGTTAGCCCGCTAGACGGTCAGTGGTCTCAATGGTCAGAGTGGAGTCCCTGTGCAAAATCATGTGGAGGAAGTAAAGTTACACGAACAAGAAGCTGCAACGATCCTCCTCCTCAGAGGGGTGGGGAAGAATGCCCTGGAAAAGCCACTGACAGCTCTTTTGGTTGTGAGACTCCGTGCCCAGGTAATGAACTGCATCGTGGTTTTCAATCTTGAAAAGTTTGGCTTAAATTTTTCCAGTTCGTCGTTTGTAATCCGTGTTAATCTTCTCCATCCTTAACTATTCTTGTTCCTGCACGGTTAACTGTTATCTCTTTGCTGTTTTCCTATCTTAGTAAACTATTATGTTCATATTTCCTTCAGTTTAAAGTTAATTTTGTGCATATGACCAAAATAACTCAAAATGCCGTGATTGAGGTCCTTTAACGATCTTATGTTATGCTATCGCAGTCTTTGTTTCTACCTCAGGTGATTCAGTTCTATCCAGAAATGTTCTACGGGGTCTAAGTTACGCTGTTCTAAAACCTTTCAATTGAAATCGGTATTTCAAACGTAGATCTTAATGCGTGCGGATAACCATTATCCGGTTAAAGTGATTGTTTCGCTAGTACCAATCAGCTGAGGTACAAACGTAAGACGCACACTTAAAAGCTTCTGTTGTTCATAAACTGATGTACCGATAACAATTGTCTGATTAGAATGACTTTTTCACTGGTTGCAGTCAGCAGAAGAGAAAACCTGAATTAAGACTTACCCTCTCTTGTTGTTTACTTCCTCAGACAAGTAATAGCTTCTCTCTAAACAACAGCTTATAATAAAATTGATAAAATGTATTTTAACAGTCCCTGGAAAATGGGGCGAGTGGGAACCATGGTCCGTGTGTAGTGCCACGTGTGGGTCTGGGACCAAAATCAGAACACGCGAATGCGACCGCCCCGCGCCGGAATACGGCGGAGTATGCCCTGGGAACGGACAGGAAGAGGAAGCATGTGTGATAAGACCTTGCCCTACAAGTAAGTCAATCATGCACTGGAGTGTAAATTGAAATATTGACAAGCTGAAGATGTTTCAAGAAAACTAGATTTGAGCGTGTTCTTTGATTTCAGCTTCGTCTTGAATTCTCGTTAACACATCGGTTACTTAATAGGCAAACACAACAATTCTAATAAATTGAGATGTCTGGGTTTTAAGCACGAAATATGCATATTAGCAGCGAAGCTGAGGATGGAGACAACGTAGCCGAGTGGTTAGGCCACTGGATTTGAAATCTGGAGATCATGGGTTCAAGTCCCGTTCTGACCACTAAGCTCAGATGTTTCTCAGTAAACCCTAGTTCAACTCCTCAGTAACATAGCCTTCTATAATGTGCTTAATTATTGCAACAAAGTCCTGTGTTATTTGAAATAAAGAGTGTCTCAAAAGAAAAACAACGCAGAGGTTACTCAAGAAAAAAAAACGAAAAGAAGAAAAGCATTGTTACTAAGTTTAACATCTTAACATCATTTCGCCATACTTTGAACATTTTTCCAATAGATGTGATAAATGGACAATGGGGCCAGTGGGGTCCTTGGGGTACTTGCACAGAGACAGAGATCTGTAACAGAGGATCAAAGGTCCGTACTCGCCAATGTAACAACCCAGCTCCTCAAAATGGCGGAGAGTTATGCGCAGGGACTGGATCCGAGAGTGAGGAATGTCCAAAAACAAATTGTAAAGGTAGAAAATCAAACTCAAAATATTTGCAATACTAATACTATGTGAAGCAAAAGAAATTTTCAACAATCACTATTATTTAACGACAATTAACTTCGTCTGATAATACAAAAATATTTCTTCTATCCGAGCTCTTACTAACTAAAGGCCCGAAAACACGGTGCAACATTTCGTGCGAAATTCCGCGCGACATTTTTCACTCGTGGGTCAAACTCTGAAAACTGTTGCGCGCGCAATATTACAGAAGTTGAACGAGATTTTACTTCGGCGCTCAACAATTTCAGGGTTGTAGAGCCCTGTCTTGAAAAATAACACAATTGCACTCACAACTGGCCGTAACTCACTCTTCAGTTTCTCACAAAATAAAATCAAATTTCTCGAGGGACCAAATAATTATGCTTTGCCACACAACTGTTATCCTCAAGGTTCACTGTTATACGTAAATGTCGGAGGCTCGTTTACTGCTATTTTTGACGAGTAAATTCATCTTTCTTGTTTTCTTTGTTTCATCCTCTTCCAGATATTCCACCGAACACGGCCGCTACTAAGACTGTTGAAGCAAATTCCTTCATCGCATTAATGTGCAATTCAACAAGCGCTGAGTTGGTCAGTGATTCACTAAACAATGTTCTTGTGGAAGCCGTTTTTGCAGGTGTCCCTAAACTCGTCCCGAATTTAAAGGGAGGTTATTTCGCAGTCAAAGAAAACTCCAAGGTAATGAGTGAATTGTGTTTCGAACCTAAGAAACTGCTGACCATAGCAGAACTGGCGCAACTCTATCCCGGGTTTCGCTCGGCCAAGACGATGCCATTGTTTAAAGTTCCTGAAGACGCGGAGCACGTGAAAGGAATAAAGATTAATTTGAGGGAGGATAAAGCCTTACATGGAGGTACCTTTGATTTATTTTATTAACTTATATTTTATTATATTTATGTGGTCTATTCCATGTATTTTCAATTGACACCCGTGAAAACAAGGTATCCGCTGACAAGTATCACGTGACCACATAGCGGGCTCAGGTTAAGAGGTTTTTGTGCGTTTTTGAAGTTGAACGCTGACCAGGTACTGGTTTTCGATTGGATCGCAGGCTTAGGCCAGGTTAACTTATTGTAATAAGGAGCTCAACTTTTAGGCTTGGCTAAATTTTTATATTGCTTTCGTTTTCTTTCCAGTTGAATTTCTTCTAGACTCCGCGTCAAGTTATGCTCCAACCGCTACAGTTTCCCTTGAAAATGCGATGTTTCTCTTCCAAGCTGCTCCGAGAGGTGAAAGAATTGTCGCGCATGGGTTTGATCGAATCTTTAAAGCTTTGTTTGCTGTTTATGCCAGCTTAACAGATGGAGGCCAGGTGATTGTGGAAGGAACGAGTGACCAAACAGCGACCTCAGGTACAGCGCTTATCATAGATCCCTGAATATTCCAGTTTTTAATTTCAATTGAACTCAATTTTTATTTCTATAATTTTGAATTTTACCATTTAAAGGATTTCATCCCGTAAAATTTGTTTCTTTCAGTTCAAGTACTAGTGGGTTGTACGGTTTTCTCAATTTATTTCTTTTCGCAACTTATTTCTATTTTGTGAAGCAATCAATTGATTGGCTGTTTTAAATCTTTGACTGCAGAGCAATCAAAAAATCTTGATGAAGTTTTGATAAAATTTTAATAAAATTTTGATGAAATGTTGAAATTTCCATGAAATGTTGACGAAATTTTGATTTAATATATCAAACACGAGAGACAGTGTTTCATCGGGATATCCAAACACCGAGAAGAGAGTTGAAATACGACGCGCAGCGGAGTATTTGACGAAATTCGAGGTGTTTGGATAGCCGATGAAACACTGTCTCGAGTGTTTGATATATCCTCTCAATCGAAACGAGAACTAAGGAGTAAACGGAGAAGTAAAATCGTCAAAATCTATGCTAATTAAGATCGGGTATCCAAACCACCGTCACGGTCATGATTTCCTTTGTTTTAACTTGATGAATTATTAATGCATTTAAGAAGAAATTTTTAAATGCTGCCCCGACAACACTTTCTCGATTAAAACATAAAATGGGATGATTTTGACATTTTAGCTTCCAGCAAAACTGACTTTCGTTGTAGAATTAAGGAGACCGTTCATTCAAGAGCTAAAGCCTTCTCTAAAAGTCAACTTCAGTAATGAGAAGCTGTTGCATTACTAACTGTTACTTCCATGACGAAAAGACAGGTTAAATTACTGCTGCAGATAATTTTTCTCAGTTTAGGTTCCAAGACCTCTAATAGTTACGATATAAAAAATGTGCAACGTATGTTAACTAGGCAGCATACGAAACGTAAAGTTCAGCATTAAAAATCGTTGGAATACATTGTTTATCATTGCTGTTTCTGTTATATATTTAATGTAGGTATTTCCGTCGACAGAAATCTGCCTGTAAAACGTCCTTGCTTAGAGCTAGCTCCTCTTGTTCCCAGCATTCATGGCAAGCATGTAGTTATGCTGTATTTTCAATCAAAAGCGAAACCAAGACCATTTCTGACCTGGCATATGTGCGTTTTCCCGCGCACTTTGTACTGGTTCTATAGTTTTGTCCAAGCTCAGATTAGAGATTACTTGTACTTTGAGTTAAATCAATAAATTTGATTTGATCTTATACTTTACCTTTTTGTTTTTTACTTCCTTTTCTTCCAGAGGAAATCGAGGCCGCATTATCCCCAACCACAGCCAGTGATGCGACACAAAATGACTTTTACTTTGAAACATTAAAACGTAATGGAAGGAACGTGGAATCAAGATCGTCTGCCCATCAACTGACTCTACTGGAAAACGTTTTCAAAGATGGCGAGTATAAGACAACTGCAAAGCGAAGCCAAGCCATTGACAGAGACATTGACGGACACAGAATTCAACGCGCCTTAAAATCACGATCACGAAAGACTAAACCACACTTCACGAAACTCACGCACAGAAATATAGTACCTGCATATTTCTACGAACCTATCAATAAACTGCCAACAGAATTTTTAGACAAAGAGTCTGCAGATATGAACTTAAATTCAGCGTTTTCCGTCCCACATTCACTGAACACCATGGCAGGCCCGTACGAGCGAGCTTTGACAGTCGGAATGAATAACAATCTGGAAGTAAAAGCGACAGCTATGTTGAAGCGTGTAGGACTGGGGCTGGTAACAATATCTGACTTATCTTTGGAGATGACCGCGACCATGAAAGATGTGATAGTACGTGTGAGTGGAAAGGCGGCCCCTAAAAAGATCGGTGGCTGGTTTAATTTTGAGATACTGCGCAAAGATATTTTTGCTGTAGGTTTCACCGCCGAGCAAGCCGGATTTGAAGATTTCATTGCAAAGATGTTTAACACAAGCCTGAGCTTGTTTGAGAAGCTAGAGAAAACATCGGTAAGTATTTTCTTACCGCAGCATGAAAGCTGCTTGGAGAAGCTCAGTCTACGTGTTTTAGCTAGGTACAAAATTATCTTTTAATTGAGGAAAACCTGAAAATAGTAGTTTCTTAAGATAGAAAAACATCACGGAGATTATAACAAACCATAAAGAAACAAGGATGGTTAAGGATGGAAAAGATTAACACAGATTGCAAGCGACGAACTTGAAAAATTGAACCCGGCTTTTACAAGATGCCCAAACCATGTCGTGGCTCCTTTAATCGAATGTATCAAGTTTATTTGCTTATAGTGCTGCAACGCGCGTCAGCTTTGGAATGATCGCTGAAATATCGAACTCTTCTTTTGTGACATTGTGCAAAAAATAGATTCCAACATGTCCATTTTCTGCAATCTGGCCATTCGCTCTTTAACAGGTCCAAATGCGACGATCGTCTTCTTCTTATAAACCAAAAAGTACTGTACAGCGATGGTCGGGGGCCATATGTTTGCGAAAAAGACGGATAATTACAAAGTGACTGTTTGTTTTTTGTCAGCTAACTGATTTCCGCCAGCGTCGATAATCTGCCGTCGTAATTGTAAAACGTCAGGACGTGCTTAGCGGGGCGGCAAAGCTGCGCAAAGCTTTGTAGCGTGTATGCCGCGCGTGTGAGTCAGAGCCTTTATTTGGACTTTATCCTCCTGATAACTATCATAAAACCTTTAAACATGGCCTATTTTTCTTTTGGCAGTTTGGAGTTTCATTTGCGCAAAAAGGCTTTAAGGTAACCCCCGAGACAAAGTTCCGCAATGAACCACTGCAATCCCTGATGACAAAGGAAGTCCCGGATGGGCTGTTTTTTGCCGCTGTCACGAAGTTTGCTGCAGATTGTGGGAATAACTCACATTGTGCGTTCGGTAAAATTCTTATGGGAAAGGACTCCTGGTTGAAATTTCATGGTGGCGTAAACAAAGCTGGCGTGAATGTGAAAGCTGGCGTATATGGTATACCCATAAAAGGAGATCTGAAGTTCAACAAAGTTGAGTTGTTTGTTGAGGTGAGAAATGTTAAGACGTGTGCTTTATCAACAAGAAAAACCTTCAATACATTTAGAAACCAATTGGCTCTCGTGCTGGTCGCCCTATGTTTTACTGCTACACCGTGCTGACGAGACCCAACCGGGTCGAAAGAGGTGTTCACGGTTGCAATTCTTGGCTTTCAGTTTAGACTGGATTTTTCTACGTAGCAATCAGCCTTGCTCTATTGTTATTCTATTTCTATTGTTGGCTGATCAGTCAGAACTTTTATAGATCCTACCCGGAACCGTACTTGTAGTTAGATTAAAATAGGTTGGAAGAAAATAATTTTGTTTTCAAGTACAGGAATTTTTTTAAACTTCTTAAATTGATTACTGAGAAGAGCTTTCCCTCATTGATAAATCTGTCACGGCTGCCCACAGTGGTGATATTCCCATGATTCATTAAAATATTTACCTGTTATTTACAAAACGAAATAGTTTATCGTGAGAATGAAGTTCCTTGGCAAAGAATAGATATTCGTCAGTCTCAAGATGAAATACAAATCGAGGAAAACCTAGCTTGACAAGAATTCGGGCACTTGGGGAGAATGATTTAAAGAACCAGTTAAGTTTTTTTATTCTTTTCTTAGGTTAAATTTGGTACTGTCTCTGTCAAGCCCAATGTCGGGTTCGCAGTGGAGCTCGACGTACCAGTTAAGGGAGAAGTTGATGACAAAGGAGAAGAACTACCCAGCACATCGCTACAACTTGGCGGAAAACTCTTCGTTACTGGAGCAGCTGAGATAGGAACTACTCTATATATGAACGGAATGTGGAGGAAGGCTTTTGGTTTGTCGTTCCTTGGTATTGGAAACATACAGATTGGGTGAGGCAACCTTAGCTGAGAACCCGGAAATACGTAATCGCTTAAGACTGGCCTTTATTAGCGACAGGAGTACTAGTGCAAGTATAAGGTCTCGAACACACTTCACCTGAGGAATTTGAAAACGGAGGTTTCACTCTGAAAACGCATCAAATGTTTTCCGTCCATACTATGCTTTGAGGAATTTAAAAACGAAACAATCACCCGTCATTTTGGATTTGTGTTTGAGAAAAACTCGGTCAGGGAAATCGCAAGATTATCGTGACACCATAGTATTCGAAAAGATTCGTTTTCAAAATCTTTTCCATCCACACGAAAACGAAAAGCCGGCGTTTTCCAATCACCCCGGATTGAGGAGGGTTTTTGAAAGCTTCGTTTTCGTGACGGATTAGTGTGGACGGTAGGCCTAACCGTAGAAATAAAGCTGCGTTCTCAAATTTCTCCAGCGTTGTGTGGACGCTGGCCAAGAGGGGGGGATAGGGCTAAAAAAGGCTAAAACTTAGCCCAGCAAATGAAAAACCAAGTTCTACAGCAATTAATACTAAAAAAGGCCCAGAAATCTTGATTTGAAACCAAAACGTTACGTTCGGAGATGTTGAAAATTCTGTTTAAGAATTGGAAGTACTTTATGACCAAAGATACTTCTCTTTTCTGTTGCTGTTGGAATGAAGCGTTGGAATCGAAATGTCTTTTTTCTTTCCGGCCATGTGACGTCCTCTCGGAGGACAACTGTCTTGATAGCACAGCTTATGACGATATCAAATTGTTTGCTGCTCGTTAGTTTAGAATTTCTGTGCCTTCTCTTTCTTTAGCTTAACAGTATCGCTAGCTACAGGAATTCCTACAGAGTTCACTTTCAACGGTCGCTTGGAGATTGGACACGACTGTCAAGGGGCAGACGATTTCAAACTGGAGGGGCGATGTTTCTCAGGGGAAGCCTTGGTAGGAATCAGCGCCAATCCAGACGGCCAGTACATCTACGGCGAACTGTCCCCCGTAACGATTGGAAAGATATTACGAATGCTTGGCTCTAAGCTTCAGCTACCTCCAGCTGTGGAACAGAGTGGCTTTCCAAAAGGATTGACAGTAAGTAGACATTTTCATTTTAAGCTTTAGAATTGGAGACCAAAGTTGCAACAAAAATCTAACTCTGATACAAGTTTGCGTACGTGAGAGTCCAAATTTGGCTGCACTGATCGAGAGAAAGGAAAGACAGGCGTTAACGAGTGTAAATGCATCGAACGTTGCAAGCTCAACGAACAAGGAATAATATCAGTGACAACAAAGAAGCACATGGACTGAACGAAACATCGGCGATGTTTTTTCTAGATAAATGGTTCTTCTAATGTAGCACGCAAAGTAATGAACAAAAAACGCAGGCATTTCTATTCCACTGCAGCCGGTATTGACTTAAAGAAAGAAGCTCAACGTGGCGTCGCAGAGCGTCGCAGTCGAATACGTAGAGTAAACCTGTCTTAACCATCCAATGAAAGCGTACATTATGTGAGCAACATGTTCTTAAATGTAATATCACACGACTCTAGCTAAGTTGAAATTGTAATAAAAAATACCGCGAATAAAATGCATTCCGACTCTACAGAAATATAGACATTCGGATTTCTGGTTAGCTAAAATCAATTCAATTTGCAGCCTGCGTGAAGATGTTTTCTATTTGTAAAAAGCAGTAGACTTCTGCCTTTTTGGCGAGAATCGTCTTTAATATTAAATCTGTGTATGCTAGTTTGACTGTCCTAAATCTCTTCTATTAAACCTACTATCAATTGTGCCAAAGGTTAGCGGATAAAAAACATAATATTTATTCAATACTCAACGTATTTCCATGTTTTGATTTATGAAACTGTTCCTTGAAAAACGTGTGATATGACATTTCCAAAGGATCGATGGAGGAAGAGTGGGGAAGCATGCCTCAGAACCGGCAAGCGGCTTCCTCGATTAACCTACTCCATGACAAATGACAAATGTACGCTACGCCCCTGACAGGGTATTGTAGATGTGTCTCATGTTTTGTCTTTTAGATCTCAGCATCATGGAAGAATCAGAAAGTACCATATGCCGGTTCAGTGAAAGCTATAAAGAAAGGTGTCTACATCAAAGGCACAATCAACATATTGGGATTTGCGCCAGCGGTAGAAATATTACTGAGTGACGAGGTAACCTCATATAAGTTCGTAATATCATCATGTTACTGATAGGAACAAACTCAGATGATCAAAGCAAGCAATGCTCTGAGTAGCCTCAGAAAGGCTGGTAATCCATGAAGAAGTACGAGGGTCTCAATGTGATTAACCTTTAGCCGTAAAATGGGCCAAACGTTAATCGTTACGCTCAAAAATTAGAAAATTGCAACCGTTAGCCATCAAAAAAATGTTAACTGTAAAAATGTCTTTAGCCACAAAAATGAAGGTCTTACGACCTCTTGTCAAGACTTTTTTGTGTCTTGTCTTGTCGTAATAGTACGTTTTTCCATACCGGAATAGTCGCAAGACCTTAAATACGCTTTACACTAATAAACATAAAGTTTTAACTGTATTTAAAAATGAAAATTAATTTTTAACCTTTTTGAAACAATGGTAATTAGATTCTAAGATTGCTGTTCCGTAAGGAAAATGATTTAACCTAAAAGCCCCCATCCATTAAGAGCCTGAAGTAACAATACTCCTGACAGCTTCATAATTCAGAAGCCAGAGTTAAACGTTGATACTGTACTAATGAGCGATATGCTGATCTTGATCCTGAATCCGATGCTGATTCTGATCTCTATCCCAATCCTTTGTTCCGAACGAATACGACGTTTATGCCGAGCAAATTTGATATCTATATGCATTCAATTTGATGATTTTCACTGAACAGTCCGCCCTTCTTTATGGTTTGTTATTGTGTTTTTTTCTTTGCATCTCCACACAGCAAATCAATTTTGATCTCGAGTTAGAGCCTGTGAAGTTACTGGGTAACGTGGAAGTGGTTCGTTCCCTGGCGGACAAGAAAAAAGGCCCAAAATTCTACGTTCATGCCAAGAGAAATCCTCTTGAAGCCGAGGTAAATAACTATGATATAATTATTATACTACTACGTTATCCATCCGTGGAGGCGCAATGGCCTCATTGTTGGTGCACTCAACTCCAGATCAAGCAGTCCAAGTTCGAGCCCAGGCTGAGGTCACTATGTTGTGTTCTCGGGAAAGACACTTTCCTCGCACAGTGCCTCTCTACACCCAGGTGTATAAATGGGTACCGGCGAATTTAATGCTAGGGGTAACATTGCGATGGACTAGCATCCCATCCAGGGGGGAGTAGAAATACTCCTAGTCCCTTCATGCTACAGAAACCGGATATAAGCGCCGGCCTGATAGGCTACTGGGCTCGTACGCAGACTAAACCTTCGTTATCTACTAATGATTCTCGCTCTCTTCGCATTACTCTACCTCTTTATGACAACTTCAGTTCGGTTTTTTTGTTTGTCACGAATTTGAACATAAAATATCTTTACTGTTTCATTGTAGATTTATATTCAAGGAGCTGTGGTCATCTTTGGGTTTGAAACAGAAATCATGTTTAAGCTCACAACAGAGCGCTTCGAAGCCGAAGTAGCCCTCAACCTGTTCAACGTGTTCAAAGCGAGAGTGTGGATTGCAGCAGGTTATGGAAACCCGTTTGCCGAGACAGGCTTCTCCGCCAAGTTTACCATAGAAACCGGATTTGATTCGTTGAATAACGCAACAGCTGAGGCATTAATCAAAGGTCTGCAAGCAACAAGAAAAGCTCTACAAAAGGCGAGGGAGAAAGTTCGTGAAGCTAAGGCTGCTTGCGAGAGGAATGCTGGTGGTTTCTGCAATATTTGCGAGGAAATTGCTTGCAGTGAAATTTCGGAGGAATGCAAGCTGGCCATGGACAAGTTTAAGCACTTTATTGGCGGAAAAGTTGATAAATTTGGTAGGGAAAATCTCAGTTGTTTATGAACTTTATAAAAGACTTACGTCAACCTGCAGCACACGCAGGCATTTCATACACGAGCTTCTTCCCGGATGTATTCATCGGAGTTCAGTTAAGCAGCTCCATATATGCTTTAATCAGCTTAAATAAGCTTAACAACCTGACCTGAAATTGTTGCGCAGTTCCACAGGGGTAAACGTTTCTTTCACTTTCACTCTAAGTGAGCAGAGCCCATTGCATGTACAGGTAAAGATGTCATATCTTCACGCCTGGTTTGTAGCCAGGTACCTCAATATCGCTCTTTCCTGCCCCCACTAACTGCCCCAGGGTCTCCGAGGATGAATCGTCGAGCGAAGAGTTAATCCTTGAATTTACGTCATGTATGAAGTCACAAAGTGTTACATCTCAACTGTGAAACATCTTTAAATACACTTATTAGGTTTGAAGTGCTTGGGACTGTCATTTTAATTTCCATGTTGTACCAAACCTTGCTGACTGTACCCACCCATTTTTCATAGGCCGAAAGATTAAAAGTATTGGTGATAAATTCAAGTCTGGATTTCAAAAGGAAAGAACAAAACGGTACATGGACCTTTTAGCGGACGGGATGAATTGTGCCGGCCCTCGAATGAAACAAAAACTCCATCAAGCAAACAAATATTCAGACCACGAAAACACAGAACAGTGTCACAACAGTCGCTATGGCAACAGTACCAAGCCCCGCTCGGCTCGACGCAAAAGGTTTGTTGGTAAAATGCTTTGCGAGAAACTGGCTGAGAAGGCTTGCTTGGTGGCAAAAGACTTGTGTAAAGGTAAGCTCGAGGATCCAAAGATCCCGAAAACTATTGATATTTCCATTAATAATTAGAAATATTTCTGTTGTGAAGTCATAGCTAGCCCTTTATTGACCAAACGTGTGGCTTGCTATTGACCTGTGTTTTTGCGTGTTTTTTTTTTTGTTTGTTTTTGTTTGGCGTGTCCATAATCTCTAAAAAATAACTTGGCCAATATCCAGCCATCTTGACCTCCACTTAACCTCTCTCCTCCGCAGGACCTCCGCAGAGATTCAAACGTTTGTTATATAAATTCGCTGTGCGAAGTGTTCGCAGGCGCAAAGTCGAATGTATCGACCAGGCGCAGAACCTCTGCCAGATGTATGTCGATTTCTCGTACATCCTTGTCGTTTTCTCGTACATCGATAAATTTCTCAGCTTTGGCTTCATTTGACAGCTTGAAACTCACAGAAACTCATTGTTAATTATGTCGCTACAGTTTGCATTAGTTTTTTTGCGATCTAATTAACAAATTGACGTCAGTTTTTCATGCGTCTGTCCTGTTATTGATCATAAATTTCGTCATCATATTGTCAAAGTAGCTGTGGATCGCCGAGTGGATCCGCAGACTACTTTGACAATGTGATGACGAAATTCATTGTCAATAACATTAAAAACTGACATCAATTTGTTTTTTACGATAACAAATGGTCGAATTGCCCGCTCTCGCTCGCTGACGCGTCGCACGAATTTCAAATTCATGTGTCTGTCCGCATATTGACGATAAAAATTAACCAATGAGCGCGCGAGAATTTCTGCAGTTATCGTAAAATTTCATATTTTCCAAGAAAAGAAGCAAAACTATTTTACTTCAAAGCCCCCCCCCCCCCCCCCTGAAACCCGTGATGGGTAGTCTCGCATGTCCTCTTTTTCTCTTGGAAAAACAATAATATGGCGAACGATTCGGATCAGGTGGACTGTCTTCTTTGAGAGCTGTCTCTCCGAGGTAAATCTCAACTTTAATAAAATCTTGCAATCTATATATCTATATTTATTTTTTCCTATTATTTGCAAACGTATTTGGTTCTGTCAAAATCCCGTTAATAAAACGAGGTAAACAAAAGGATAAGCTTAATCATCGTTTGGTTCTCACCACTGAAATATTGTTATCTACATCTACATCTATATATGTAATCTGCAAAGGGATTTACCCATCACCGCATATGTAAAAGAAAAAAAAATACTCTCCTTTAAACAGATGTATGCTAAGATTAAGCTCAATCTAAGACTTGAGCTTCGATTTCACGAAGAAAACAGTTCAGTTCGCCGAGCAGACAAACGTAAAAAAAACTTGTTGATGTTGAATGTTGAATGTTGAATGTTGAATATGGCTCAACCCCTCGGAGGTAAACAAAAGACGCTTAGGAAAACAGTTTTCATGAAAGCAACACACTTTCCCCGATTTCCATGCATTCAAGTATGTTTTAGCTAAACCTTCGACATCACTTAACCTCAAAATCTTGCACGCCATTTTTACTTATACAAGGTACACAAGCCACCCCTACGAGTAGCCCACAGAAAATTAACTCCCCCGGATGGCGGCCATCATGGGCGTGGTATCTGGCAGAGGCTCCGGCGCTTTCCGCCTTCGCCGGTAACCCTGTGCCTGCACTTACATTACTTAGCGGATCCTCCCCACCCGAAAAAAACTTTTGAGCCTCTGCGGAGGGGAGAGCTACTTAACCCAGTGGTGTTTTCTATTTTCTCCCCGGCCCAGGCTCCTGTAATGTAGCTGGTCACATCACAAAAGGAATGTGCAAGGCGCTCGACCTAGCTCACCACGGTCTTTTCTTGCTGGAAAAATCAGCGTACTGGGCCGAACGAGCTGTGATGGCAGGCGTTAATAATATACTAGTTCTTCACAAGTTGTCATTTGAGACTCACCTAGCTGCCGCTCCTCTTGAGAACACCGTGTCTCTTGGTGCTGATGTTAGCATATTTGGATCCAGGGGACAATTTAAACTGGATTTTAATCTGGCTGATCCTCTGAAGAATGTTCATAAACTGGCAGACACGGCATTGACGTTTTTTAAGAAGTTGTTCACTCCGCGGTTTTCGAAGACGGTTTATGATAAGCCCAGTGAGGAGTCTGACTTCGAGTTTTCAGGTGTGTGTGACCAACAGACTGTCTGCCTGTTGTTTGTGTGAATTATTGATTGATCGACTTTCTGACTGACTGACTGACTGACTGACTGACTGACTGGTTGATTGATTGACTGACTGACCGATCGATGGACGGAGTAAGTAAGTATGTATTTATATACCGCACATCCGCACATAGTCTCATGGCGGTTTACAATTCTTCTATTGGGTGAGATCGGACGTCAGGCCGCCGCTATTAGTCCATATTTGATCTCATCCACCCACCCAACCCATTCATGAAACTAGAGCTCGAGATAGACCACGACACCGGGAACTACGTACCCTACTCTTTTCGACAAGTGCGTGGGTTCTTTAACGTCCCCTGCTAACCATGTAACACTGAAGATGCAGGAGACGGGGCCTACGGTTTATAGTCCTTATCCGAGAAGACTTCAACGTCTAACCATTTGTAGATATAAATACAAAGGCAGCACATTCTTCTCAGTTATTTTGAGACCCTGAGTTTTCGTCCGGTCTGAGGCTCGAACCCTCGACCTCCCGCACAACAGACTGACACTCTACCAACTGAGCTAATAGGGACCTTAAGCAAACCACGATGGCAACGGCAACGAGAACGCCACAAAACAAAAGGTTTAATGAGCAAAACAATAGCTGTGCACGTGCGTTATAATCCTTTGTACATTTCTTAGCCGTCCTCTGCAAAACAACAACGTGAAATGACCAAGTTCTGGGTATTTTGGAGAACGTGAACGACAGTGGCTTATTTTTCGTATTTTCGTTTGGAATTGAACGCTGGCATTACATATTAAGCTTGGGCAAGTTCTGAGACCGATGGACGCACTGAAAGATCTAGCCATCTGCGAAATTCGACGGTAAAATATAAGTTGATTTTTTTCTAGGCGTCGTCGTCGCCGTCGTCGTTGCTTAAGGTCCCTATTAATCAGGCGGCGGTACGGGCGGACTGATTTCTTTGTTGCCTCTACATACATGTAGCTAGCTACTTCTTGTCCGGTGCTGCTCAGGTTGTTACGTACTCTTTTGTATCCAATATAGGTGAATTCCGAATACAGATGAACGGCACTGGCGACTGTCTGTCTGCCCCACCCACCTCAGAGGCTGAGTCACCAGTTATACTCAGCTCCTGTGATGGTGAGGTGTCCCAGTGGATATTTACACTGACGGGATCATTAATGGTATGTTCGTCACTCAACAACTCTACCAGTATTTGCTCCTTATGTTTGACTGAGAAAGAAGAATAAACCTAGAGTTTAAGATTCTTGGAAGATGAATTTTTGGCGTGAGGTTGTAAACAGTTTCTAAATTAAAGGCGCTTTTAATTTTTTTTGGAAATTTCCTGTGTCGAATGAACAGCATTTTCCTTTTTTCCAAAAAGTGGGCATACCTAAACTTTCGATGTATACCCAAATCTTCGAAAACTTTTGACCGGAATTTCGCGTTCCATTTTCCTTGCGGAATTCCCAAACTTTTCGTTTGAACGGTTTGCATTTCGGAAATTCAGCTAAATTTAGATTTTCCAGAAACTCCCAAGGAACTGTTTCCGTACTATTTGCCCCAAAGTTATTTTTGTGGAATGGAAAGCGCTCCATATTTCTCCAGTGAAATAAAATATTTACTTGAATTAAACCTTGAATTAAACTATCGCTCTTCGGTTGATTTTTAGCCCCTATTCCATTCCCGTTTGTCTATTTTCCTCCCATTCTCTAGAATGTTGAGTCCGGTCTTTGTGTGACGATGGGTAGAGACCAAGGCCTGGATCTACTAAAGCAACAAGCTTGTGACGTCAAATCTGAAGAACAGCGGTTCACTTGTAAAAAGAACAAGATAATGCCTGTGAAGGATTCTGGGTTGTGCGTAACGGCTTCTGGTAACTGTTTCACAATATTTTACTGTCCTCGCAGCCAAAAATAGGATGAAAAGTTCTATTATCTACAAGGAAATGTAATTGTTGACTAAGATACTTCCTTGATATACTTTTTTCCCGTTATTTTTTTCCTTGAACTTTTCAGCCGGCAAAACAGGTTTAGGTGATCTGGAAGCCAGGTTGATAAAGTGTGATGACGAGAGCGTGGAGGCCGATCAAGACTGGGTTCTACATGGCGATTCCAGGCCTATCTCAATATGCAACAAATTTGTACCTGGTAAGTTGTGTTACGTCAACAAATATTCTTCAGCTGCATTGGTAAAGCAGTCTAGACGCACCATGGAGAGTTTCACGATAAAGTTTTCTTCACTTAACACCTTTCGTCCGCCGGTATGATTGCCTATGTGTCTCGCTGCGATTGTTTACGAAAAGCTGTCAAAATACCTACACAAACTGTAGATATCACTGATAGTTTGTAGGAGCAATACCACCAGTTTTTTCATGGGGAAAAAATAACATTGGCCACTCACCCTGCGGCTGGCTGTTAGTGCTTCGCTCCTTCTTCCACCTGCTTATCATGACGCAAATTCGCGCGCGTAAGCAGATAGTTTTACTAATAATAAATATAATTTCTCCCCTTTAGACGTAGCTCTGGGGAAGCCTGCCCTTCAGTCTAGCTTGATGTCTGTTGATGAACTCCAAAGTGGATCAAATGATGAAAAAGTGCTCGTACCTGGTGTGGGCCCAGAACTGGCTGTGGATGGGGACATGTCTAATGTACCCACTGCGGGTTCCTGCTCCATAACGGCCCTTGAAGTTGATCCTTGGTGGCGGGTGGATTTACAGAGCGAGCACATTGTGACGGATGTCAATGTAGTCAGCTCATCTGGTATGTTTTATAGGCTGGCTTCTCAACCGGGGGGAGGTGGGGGTGTGCCGCCCGCTTCTCAAACCCTCACCCTATTTATGACCAAAATCTGAGATTTTCTCCCTCTACCCTATTTATGACCTGACAAAAACAATTTACTAACAGTTGAAGTGCTTGATGACTTATTCATGATCTTGCAGTTCGACATTTCATATTTCTTTTGCATGATAGGAACTATGTCGAGCCCATTGTCCAATTTTGAGATTCGCGTTGGAATTCTAACAGACCATAAACTGAACCCAATGTGCGGCGACCGAGTTAGACAGCTAGGGGCGGGAGAGGTCTGGACGGCAGAATGCAAACCACCAATCCCTGGCCAACACGTGTCAGTCAGTATGGTTGGTAAAGGATACCTGGCGATATGTGAGGTGGCAGTTTTCGCGAGATTAGGTGAGTGACGTCACAACCACTGACAACATGCTGTTTTAACCAGATAAAAGGTATATTTAATATTGTCGTAGACGATATCTTTCGCAGATATTAACTGAATAGGGAGCTTAAGCAAACCACGACGACGATGGCAACGAGAACGTCACCAAACAAAAGGTTTAATGAGAAAAGAATAGCTGTACACGTGCGTTATAATTCTTTACCGTCCTCTGCAAAATAAAGGACTTGAAATGACCAAGTTTAGCGTAATCTGAGGAACGCGAACGACGTCGGCTAACTTTTCGTATTTCCATTTGGAATTGAACGCTGTCATTCACGGCATATTTAGCCTGAGTATGCTTTTGGAGCCTAGGCGCCGGTAATAAACAGATCTAGACAACTGCGAATTTCGCTTGTAAAATATAAATTCATTTTTGACTAGTTGTGGTCCTTGGCATCTCCATCGTCGTTACTTGAATGTCCTTATTAAATATAACTTTGAAGCTATGACGTATACAGATCATTTCTGCAGGAAGAAGAGAGGTGGGGACGGGGGAAAGGTGGATTATTACTAGTTTATGTCCATCGAGCTAGCTACCAAGAAAGAGATTATTCTAAAATAAACAAAGTTGAAAAAACTGATCCTTGGGGCAGGGAGAGGAGATAAGACAGAAATGTGATTATTCATTTATTATTTCATTATTTGTACTGATTCGGGTCTTAAAAATTGATCCGGGCTGCTCTCTAAATTGTCGCTGTGGTTTTGTCGTAAGTTTGATCGATTCAACACCTTTGAAACTATTTTGAGATCTTTTCTTCTTTTCCTAGATAATCAAGGGAAATGTAGCGCAGAACTTAGCAGAAAGCGAGATGAGATAACCAATTTTTCTCCGGAGGACATCTGAATCAGCATCAGTTGACACAAAGCAAGATTACATGGAGGAGGACTAGGCCAGCTTGATAGTGAGGCTTAGAAGACACAAACAAAATAAGTGAATAAACATGTCAGTAAATTTACTTTGTTTGTGTCCTCTAAGCATAAAGTGGTCTATTAGAGAACAGTGTTTCGTTTCTTTCTTACTCAAAAGTGCAATATGGATTCATACATACGCTGTGAACGCAATGAAATCGTTTGTACCTTAAAAGTGTAAGTGAATTATCTGTCCATTTATTTACAAAACATAAACAAACAACTTTACCATTCGATGTATTTTTTCGTTCCTTTTCATTGCCCGAGAGCCCACGTGACCTGCAAATAACTGCCTGCAAATAATGGTCTGCTCATGCGTAGTGCCGTCTAAATGTTTTGCTGCAAATACTATGCCCAGGAGTAATTGAGTGAAAAATGGCAGATCGCTTCCCTGAGCTGTCAGAGTGATTTAAAGTGTCTCGAAACAGTTTCCAGTACTTTCCAAGACATAGAGTTGGATGGGTCATTATACCCACTCTATATCACTTAACACCAAAATCATGGTATCAAAAACTGCCCAATCATTGGTGAACAAGTTGCTGTCAATTTTATGGCACAATAGGTTACCATAGCAACAATATGACCTGCTAAAAAACACCCTTAATTTTAGCTTTAAGCGCTTATAACTTGAAAACGAGCTCGGTGACCCTCATTTTTTATTATCGAATTGTAATCAGCGCGATAAGATGCAACTTTTTGCAAAGTTTAAAAAAATTCTATGGAGGGGGTTGAGAGCAACCTTAAATCGTCGAAAATTTAAGGTGGCTCTGAACCCTCTCCGTAGAGGGTTCAGAGTTCATATTTCCCTTTTCAAAGACATGGAATTATGCTTATCCCAATAAACTTATCCGAGATTTAAAGCCACGGTTAATCCATACCCTGTTGTCTCCGAGTCAAAATGCAGTCCTCGTGCAAACCTTCCCTTAAATGAAAACGAGTTTGATTTGAATGAAAATGAATGTGCATTTGAAAAACATCTTCCCTGACCTTGAATAAAATATAATTTTCCCTGATAGTGGCAACCCTGAACAATAAATGTTCCTGATCAGGGATTTAAATTGAAGCAAAGAAAAAGGAAGTGAAGTCAAGTGAGAGTTTACTTTCCAAGTTTTATTTCTAAATAGACTTGAAATCTACCGTGTATACTATTTCTGTAGTTTATCCCCTATGTCCACGCACTGCCAAAAGTTATAAAGCAGCTAAAAGGAAATTATAACCATCCAAGATAAATACACTCCTTTTTACTCTGTTGAATTTCTCTAAATACAGTGTATATTTACATTAATATGCATCCAGGAGCTGTTGTACTGGGCAGTTGCAATGAAAATCCAAAATAAGCTACGAAGGCATTGCATAATGCTTACTGCAGCAATAAAAGTTGCTCCTTGAGCAGTAAATCATGGTCAGCACACACTAGGGTACATGTTGCAGCAACAGTGTTGTCTCCAAAAACAAAAGTTCTGTTGCAGGGGCAAAATTTAGTCCCTGCAACATATTGCATGAAATTTAACTGGTTTGAATTTATGTGTGACTGTCATGAAGCAGGGACAAAATGATCTAGTTATCCATGTTTCAAAGTACATACTGTTCTTGCAAACTGTCCCTGTTACAACACACAAATGAATATTCACTTTGTGTGTTCCCGCTTGCATACTGTTCCTGCAACACGCATCCTATGCATGCATGTACGTGTACACAAAGGGGCTTCAGATTTGCGCTTCAAGTCTCCCAACATGTCCCCTAGTGAGTGCCGACCGTTACACTAAGCAATTTCTCGTGTAACACGAGTCAACAATATTTTGCACAAAACACTGTCTTCTGTCATTGTACACTGACACACTATGTTTATGAAGCACGACGCTAACAATTGTCCAATACAACAGCACTTTTGGTGAACCCAGGTTTGGAACACTATACATCTCAAAAGCTCTGCACACCACCACAACAAGAATGAACACAGTTCTACTTCTGCATAAGAGCTCAGCTCTGGTAAAATCTCTTGGAGATTCTCTTAGGACTTCTTATGGATGTTCAAATAGGCCATTTCCAAGTTATCGATGTCTCTGTTTCAAAACCAGTCCTTGAGCAAAACCTTTCAAATGAAAATGAGTTTGAATTGCATGAAAATGAACCTGCAGGGGGGAACACATTTTCATACATGTACAGTATGAATCGTTTCACACAAAGGATAGTTTTGACACAGCGGCAAAAGGCAATGCAGAAATGGCCTACTGAAACAGCATACGTGTATCTTAGGACTCATTGCTCAGTCTATCTTTGGTCGAAGATAAACTGGAAACAAGTCACACTCCACAATACTTGTATCCAGTCTCTCCTCGACCAAAAAAAAATCAGTGACTGCACTACAGGTATAATCTAATGAACAGACCACCAGTAAGAAAAGCATGATCTTGCAGCTCCAAACGATAAATTATGTACATATACATATACATATTACATCCATTTTGTGGTACAATCTGTTAAAAGATGCTCACTCTATTGGAAGTGCAAAGGTTGCTGCATCTGATGAGAAAAGAACATGAAATTAGCATCTACACTGTATCAAACAACAAATTCTCATTACTAATACATGCTTTTTGCTACAACACTAGCTAGGAGAAATTCATTGTACAGCTGAACTACATGTATCATGTTAAGTCCCTAAGCACTGGCTGCCAGTGAAATTCACCAGCTATGAAGGAGGCGATTGCCAGATGGATTTTGGCACGCGATCACTTGGTAAAGGACAAATAATGTTTTTTTTTTTTAGGTTAAACACGTACAATCATTCGATATCTGAACCATATTGAACTGTCTAAATCAACCAAATGAAAAGTTTGGAATAAAATAATTCCTGACTACCTCAAGTATCCGTGCCACTATAACAAGTAAAGTAATTGACATAAAATCTTGTTTCGAGTGCTTGTTTAGCATGTTCTCTTTTCCCGTATTGCATCCACCATCGGAAACGTGACGCTTGGTAGCCCCTCATTCATAAAAGGCATTGAAAAATTGGGGACAAAAATTTTGGAAAGGTACATTTGTAGTTCTCAAATTTTGCTTACCCTGGGCAAGTCTTAGTTGGCTCTTTATTTATTAAGTTGGCAACGACATACCCAAGCCCTTGCACATTAGGCAAATGAGAATGAAAAGTTCCTTGCCCAGCAAGAAATTCTACTTGTCCAAGATGGCACTTTTTATGAGCCCCGCACAGGGTCAGTATTTTGAACTTACCGTTGTTTGATATGGAGCAGTGCTGTATATAGTTGTAGGAGTCTGATCGGTGGCAATCATTGATGGGTGAAGGTGAGCAGCTGTGGAAGAAAAAAATAGGGAGCAAGGTCAATTAATTAAGTTAATTGCTTAACCTGGAAAACTTACTGCGACGATCATTCTTCACTTTCATGTACAACCACAGTTCAAATATGAATTATTTCATATATACTTCAAAAGACAATTTAATCTGTAACATCAAGGGCCTATCAAGCATACTCAGCTGCAACAGGTGTTATGCCCCTTAATGACAGCCCCGACTATCAAA
>OZ026609.1:1067700-1122700 GCA_964020085.1 Micromussa lordhowensis
AAAAGCTTGGTGAAATAAGTATGTCTTTAAGTGTTTTTAAAAGAATATAAGGAATCAGCATTTCTTAAAGATACTGGTGGTATTCTGTTCCATAATTTAGGCCCAGCAGAAGAAAATCTTTGATCACCATAAGACTTCAGCTTCGATCTCAGGAAAAAATTACATATGTATACATGTAGGTATAGGTAAGCCATTTACCAGCTGCAACTTGGAATTGATGGACGGCATGCTCATCTTCTTCCATTTCACCTTCTCTACCTTCTGATACAAGAGCTGATTTCTCTCCTTTGATTGACTGTGAACAAGAACAACACTTTATTAAAATTAATTATCTTTATTTGTATTAACAATTTGCAACATAGTACAACATTACAGGAAAAAAATTACAAAATAAAATACAAAAGAAACAGAGGATGCTGGTTACAATCTAAATCACAAACTATTACAAATTGCTACAATAGGAAAAGAAAAAATATCATTATCTAAGGAAAGACATGACATGAAATAACAACTGAAATAACAAGCGAATTGCTAAAATACTGCAGTCTTTACATTTTCAGGTGAAAAAGAAAGTTGATGAATTCTATTGACAATTGCAATCCCCTATCATAGACGTTCACATGTATTTCTGCTGAACTTTACAAACAGGCTGTTTGATTTGTCTGGTCAAAGACTCACTCAGGGTTCTCAGTAGAAGCTGGGAGACGGCCAGATTCCACAGCTGTAAAGACAAATGTAGCTGACTGTTCCGGTTATTAAAAGTAATAAATGTACACTTACAGACTGAGACGCTTTAAGAAGAAAATAAATTTGAAACAACTCATTTTCTGTAAGTTCATCAAGTGCTTAAATACAACACACCCAAAATGCAGGAAATAGCATCTTTGACAACCTACAATTTCAAAATTTTCCAGGGGGCATGCTTCCGGAACCACCTAGGTTTGCTAAGCCCTTCAAGGCTCACTTTACGCTGCCTGTTATGCTCTATTGGCTGCCTGTGACAAATTCTACTGAGAATCCTGCTCACTTAAGTGTCGAGTATGTAAAATAACTACATTTATCAGCCCACTCGAGTCCATAAAAAACTTGACTAACAAGTTGACCAATTCCTTACACATGGAAAGTTGATTGTACATGTATTGGTAACTTTTTTTTCATACTGTAGCACAGCTCACGCTTGCTTACCTCTCTGTACTTTTGCAGATAGAGTTTCAAAGGTTCCACATAAGTGTCAAATCCTAACGTTTGCATGGCAAAAAGAATGTCCTCTCCATTTATTGTCTTGCGTTTTTCTTGGTGACATCTTTCACTTGCCCTGAATCTGAAGTCAAGGACTCTAAAAGACTGATCAGAATTTATTACTACTTTGTAAAAGTGCTACAGATTCCAAAAAAAACATCAACTAGCAAATATTTCGGGTACAGCATTATCGATTTGAAGCTTGTCCAGTGTCACCCAAACAGTCAGAAAACTGGATTCCAAGATTGAGTTGTCACAGTAGCCACAATCTCTACATTTTGTTTTACCAACTTCAATTAAACGTGACTTCCTGAAAATTGTAAAAATAAGTACACAGCAAGCAAAACCAGTGTTTTACCAATTGCAAAAACCAGTTCCCACAAAAGACAAAATAAACTCCTGCAAAAATTTAGTACCATGCGTTAATAATGTACGAATGCAGGACATCTACATGCAGTTTCACTGTCAAAGGATACTCGCTTGTAATGAAGCTGATAAATTCCGACACACACTCCTGGACACATTCTTTGGCATCTTTTGCAATCTAGAATGAAAGGATCAATTCAGCAAATAATGATCAAAAATTACTGGCCTGACAAGAGCTTCTGAAAGTTTGCTGAAAAATGGTTGCTCACCTTGCCTGTCTTTGGAATTGATTTCTTCATTATTCTAGCCACATTTGCAATTGGCAAGAATCGATCCTAACGAGGAAACAAGATAAAGAAATAATGCAATAAATATGTGTGCTTAAAAGGAAGACGGAAGAATTAAGATACATGTGTATGTAGAACCCTCACTCAATGGCTTTACCTGTTCTCTGAGAATATCATCCCGTTCCTTTTCATCACCATCCACGTCACCGTGTACTCCAGCATCTTCGCTTCCTGTTCCATTCGATAAAAGTTACACTTTTAAAAATAATAGCACTAAAAAACATTTTATCATGGCATTACCAATACACAAAGAAAGTTCCCAAACACGAGAACCTTGAGTTTGCTTTGCAGCTGTACATGTAGATGGCCTCAATAAATAATAGAGTTTGGGCTCATGTTTTCACTGAGTGAATAGTAAGCTGCTCCACTATTTTTAGAAGGAAAAAGGCATTAATAGCAATCCTATTGTACTGCAGTTGCATTTTTGAACAAGGACTAAATTATAATTAAAAAATTACTGGGTATTTTGATTTACATACACTGTGTATGTACAGTACGTATGCAGACATCAACAGTTCTAGCCAATATTTTGCTGAAAGAAGTATTACCCAAGTTTTGCCTCGGAGCAATATCTTTCAGAACCATTTCAAACTGGAGTCTCTAAATTTGTAACAAGATCAACGCAATTCATTTTCACTTCTACATCTTCAATAGGGAAGTAAATCTGATCCTAAATAAACTTTATACAAAATAGGAATGTATCCAATCTTGACACGTCTACATTTCTGAAAGCAAACCCAATAATACCAAGTAAAAACAGAATTTTAATCTCCAAAACCAGAGATGAATTGTTCTTCAAATCAGAGACGAGTTTCCTGACAAGATTGCACACACAATGAAGGCCACAAAAACTACCCTTGAAAATGATTGGGAAGTGTCAAGGATTTGCAACCACCATTGGACAGAAGGGAAATTTTCTTATTTCAGAGAATAACCCTTTAGAACATAAACTCCATTAGAACATGATTGGAAGTGTGGAAAAGGTTTCTTGAATTATTGGTGTACCTTGACAAATTCATCAAACAGAACAGCCAATCAACAAGGTCTTGATTCACCTTGCAATACAAAACTCCTATGTTGTATCAAACTAACAAGCTACCAGAAAGCAAATCAACACCAACCTTTTGGAAACGGGAATGGGTTGAATGCTGGGGGGAAGTTTGGATCAAACGGCATCAGTGGATAGCCGGCTCCATATCCCAAGTTCATGTTCATAGCTGATTTTGAAATATGTTTACTTTCCTTTTTGCTTTGAAAATTTAATAAAGCGATCCTAATTACTCAATTAGGGACACGACAAGTTGTATCAAGAAGATTTACCTGATGAAAACAAATTAGTACTTGTCAAGAAGGCTTTTGATTGGACAATCCCTGATGAAATGTACTAATTCCTGCACTGATTTATTATCTTTTGTTTGCGATATATTATTCACGCCACTGCAGGACATAAAAGTGATAATTCTGCACACAAAGTCCTTCTATAAACTTCTAAAATGTATTGAGCTTGAAAGAAAATTTGGGTTCTAATCATCTGGCTTGAAAAAAGTATGGATAGTGAAGTGTCGGACAGGTTTTATCAGTTAGATAATTTTTCCCTCTAGATGTACAAATAAAGACTAAAACAGTGAGTACACTAACAAAAACTACAAATATTTGTTTAATTTATTCTGGGAGAAACATCATAAAAGGAAAAAATTATTACTAAGACAAAAGACAGAAATTAAATTTTCATGAGAGCATAATAGTGCACCACAGAAAAGGCAATTAATTATTAATGATACAAGTACTCAAAAATATAGAAAAGCTTTTCTTGCAGTAAAAAAAGGAAATTGAAAAATAAGCCAGGTCAATTGTAATACAAAATGTTTAAATTCTAACTAACAAATATTATTTTATAAAATCAGCTAACAGAAGCAAACAAAAACAAAAACAAAACAGACAAACAAACATAAAATGCATGGAGATAATGTCACCATATAATACTTTAAGTCTTAAAAATATCACAAAATATGATAAATATTTTGGTAAAATAAACATTTTAAACATTCTGAAGTACACAGACACCTGTGAATATTATAACAATCTTTAATTAATATTCAGTACATGCAAACTATTAAAATCTTGTTCAGGTTGTGTTCAGCCACCTCTGTGTGTAAATTCTTACCACATTTTCAGCAGGTTTATGTGAATGACTACAGCTGTTTCATTGTACAATGCACAAGGAAATTTTAGGCAGTACATTTTAATAATGGTACATCTTTCACAGTCTGCTGGGCAAATTGTATCTTCAGAGATTGGGAAGGCTGTGCATTAGGGTGTTAAGTCACTTTGGTATACGTAGTAATAGTTTCAAATTCCATTCAAACATGTGTTTAAGCCTAGGGCCCTTGGGAAAAATATGACAAAAAAGTTCTATAAATAACTGGCAAAAGAGCTGTAATTTACTCTTGCTTTCTTGCACACTATACATGGCGTCACATGAGTGCACACTTAAACAAAGGGCATGCGCAGATTCACTTCTCATTTAAAGTGCACCTAACCCCAATTTTTTTTCTCCGCCTAAAAAAATCGTCATGCTTTGGTGACTTACTTCTTCGAAAAAATTTTTGGATTTGGTCAAATCCTTGAATTTTTATGCCCCGTTGAAGTACGGAAAATCGCACTAAAATCAAAGATCAAGGGTCTCGCGACTGCTGTGACGTCACTTCGAGAACCCAACAATCTGTATTTCGCACTACATTGTATTTCACAGCATTCACTTGTTACATTTGGAAGGTTAGATCGATTTTGGATGCAAATATGCCGCACAGATGTGTTGTTGGGGGTTGCAGTAATGCAAGAAGCTTGGAGAATGGAATAGGGCTCCATACGATACCATTTTACGGCGATGGGCATCCAGAGGCAAAGAAATGAAGGAAGAGATGGATAGATTATGTAAGACTGAAATGTGCTCAATGGGGGCCATCGAAGAATTCCGTGATATGCTTGAAGCATTGACCAAGAAGCTCCATCAATTCCGTATTTAGTGCAAGACAGCTTCGGAATTACCATAGCACAAGATCACTCTTAATCAATTCTTCGCAGCCTTTCAGTTCACAACAGCAATAACACTCACTGATGTTTTGTAACAGAGCGACGTTGCAATTTCCACACTTGCACCTAAAGTTCAGCAACGTTATGTTAGCAGAAAAGTAATCTAAAATACATAAACAATAGCGCCAGAAGCAAGCATGCCAACACATGTAATGCATAAACTAAAGCTCACGCGGCAAAGTACATACATAAGGGAAAAACCCGCGAATATCACCATTCCTTCAGTTCTACATTGCCCTGTAACCGGTCCTTAAGGCTTTGTTCAAGCTCCTCGTTAGCCTTCATTTCTTCTAGATATTTTTCTATCCATTCTGCATCAGCCAGTGGCTTGTCAGTGTAAGCAGCATCGTCATCGCTTGAATCGCTCGAGGTTTCTTGTGATCGTGGTGAGACGGGGCACTGATAAAATCCCCTTCGTCTTACAGTTTATCTCCAGCAATAAAATTGATTTCCGAGTCGTCCGAGTCAAAGCTCATCTCCAAGTCGGATGATTCGGAGGACATAGTAATTTTTTCTTTAATTAATAGAATGAATTTTCATGCTAGAAACGCTTTCGCAGATCGATGACTGGCTGAGAATTGCTTGAGCGTCTTCCCAAAGTGACGTCACAACTCTACTCTGCCCAGATCCCCATTTACGCGGTCATGGTCCATTCGGAACTCAACTTCAACAGGGCATAAAAATTTAAGGATTTGACCAAATCCAAAAATTTTTTTTTCGAAGAAGTAGTCACCAAAGCATGATGATTTTTTTGGGGGGGAAAAAATTTAGGGGTTAGGTGCACTTAAAGATTGTGAAAGCTAGCCTTTAATTGAGGATTTCTGGAAAACCTACTGTACGACCCATGATGAAATTTTCACATTTAATCTTTAGGGGTGAATCATGTTTAGAGCCAAAATTTAAAAAACCCATATGACAGATTTTGATCTAGATTTTTGATTGCACATTTTCTTAGTTTGCGGCAAACCAGTCTTACAGATTTTTAACTTACATTGCATGAATGTTAAATCAAAGCCAATTTCTTATTCCTGAAATTTTGAGAAAAAATGTGATTTCACCTACAGGTGCCCAGTCTCTCCTTAGGTACTTGGCCATTCATTTTCGCCATTTGCTGACATTTTAATTGTTCAAGTTTCACATACATGTAGAATGGTAAAAGACTTCAGTAAAACAGTAAATAGAGAAAGGAAAAACATCTTGGAACATTTTTGAACAGAGTTAGAAGTTGGGCTGTTGTAATTCATCAAAACTGTTTTAAGCCACCTTAACCTAGCTTGAAGTCCACTAAAAATTATACAACAACAGCAATCAAGAATTACGTATCATTTGTGGAAACGTTTTTATGGCCCATTTATTTACCCTAACAACCCAAACTTTTTATAAATGGCCCATAACTTTCCAATGCCACGGGCCATAGGCTCATTTGCCTGTTTTGCCTTCCCAATCTTTATATACTTACATGTACTGATTTGTTTTACAACAAAAAAATTTGTACATGATCTGTACCTGTTAACGACTGTGACAACACAAAAATACAGGACTTGCTTGCTACATGTACACAGCTGTCACAGCTTACAGTGTAGCTGTATATCAAAGAACATGCATGTAGCCATTCCATTCAAAAGGTTGGCACCTATTATGCAATGAATTCTCTAACTATTTGTTTGTACATGTACACTGTAGTTAGCACCATTCACATTTTTTTGCAGGTGAAAAACCTAAAACATTTAAATAAGCCCACATAACCAGGCTTCCGTATTTAGAAAACCACACATGATGCTTGCAAATCAAGGCACAAGTCAGGAGGGCTATGAGAGATGTCTAACACTTCTGACCTCCCTGCAATGTATTTCTTTGCACTTACATGTAGGCTAGCATAGTTGAATATATTGTATTGGTCACACAAGATACACAGGAAGATGCAGTGGCCTCAACTCTGGATCAAGCAGTCAGATTCAAGCCCTGGTCTTGCCCAGCAACACCGTGTTGTGTTCTTGGGCAAGACACTACTTTCACAGTGCCTCTCTCCACCCAGGCAAATTTAATGCTGGGGGTAACTTTGAAAGCGCTAACTAAATTTTGACACCTTAAGGAACGGGGGAACCCTCATTTCGTTGTGGAGAAAAACATGCATACATACTTCTTCCAAAACTGTACTTCCAAGAATTAATTAAGCTTGTAAGTTAATTACTTTCCCCACGAATCGTGACCTTAATGTTTGAATTTGCGAAGGAATGAATTTTAAAATAATGTTGACACTAGCGTCTGGATTAACTTTCCGAAATATTACGACCTTGCACAAAATTTCCGCATGGTGTGAAATCAAAGGACATAGACAGCACCAGTTTATTTAGTTAGTAAATGTCGAAAATTTTGCTTTCAGATTTAACAGAGGGATGGAAGATCGAAACTCGCTCTATTGACGAAAATTATTACATGTACATGTATTGAAAACAAGGAAGTTGTAAAGATAAGCTAAAATTCATGTATCAGCTTCTATTTAACCATGCAGATTTAGTTTCGGGGATCAAACAAGGGATTCCAAAATGAAACAGAAAGTTAACTGACCTATTACTTTTAACGTTATTTTAAACACGCCTTCGCGAATAAGCACATGCGGTGAAAGAAATTGGCAATGTAATCGACACAAAAGCGCTATGAAAATCTACAAGTTTTCAAGGCTCTTAATAATTACATTAACTAACATATCAACAAAATAATTACTTAGATAAAGTGGGAATGTAAATAACCAAATATTTCACTTACCCTCGTGGTCCTCATGTTGGATGACATACTGAGGAGGTAAAGGTCCTGGTAAACCGTAATCCGCGGGCATGGCCGTGACAACCGTATGGCTGTGTGTTCCATCGTCTGCTCGTTCTACTGCCGAAGCAGCGCTGGCTAAACTTCCGTCTACCACTCCAACATCATCTGTAGAAGGAACAACAGCGACCTGAACCCCACCAGGAACGTTAGAAATGGAGAGGTGGCCACGATCGTCCGCTAGGCCTACATGTGTTTCGTTTTGGACCTCCGGTCGGTTTTCCATAACTTGTTGCACACCTCGAATGCCAACTTGCTCAGTGCCGTGGCCATTTGGAACTGCGCTTCCCTGGGTGTAAGTCGCTAGTCCTGCCTGTGGATAGCTAGGCTGTCCGTTGTCTGGAGGCTGGGAGCTTAGTCCATCTGTGTTTTCATTCCTCGCCTCCTCGACACCTTCCATCTGCCCGCTAAAGCCATATTCAAAACAAGAAAGCAGAATTAAGACGTGAATTCTGCGCTAAGTGGGTTCAAACCTTTGCCTTCAAAACAAAATAATGCCCAAGGGGGCTTTTGACTTCAAAAACCGCCCGGAAAAACACGATGTAAACAACTTTCGAGACAAATTTGAGCGACAAATCGCGACCGCAAGACTCGAGCGGTAAGTCTTCGAAACGCTTCGAAAACTTCAAGTCAAAAACGTGGAATCTCAATAGCAAGAAATATAATTGGTGGAGGGCGTGAAGGTAAAACAAACCTTTCTCGATTTTTTGTTGGCTAGCCGGTGTTTCGTTTGAGTTAGAGCAGCCAACGAAAACGCGAGTTACAGAACGCACACGAGTGGCTGGTCTTCCACCTTCTTCACCACTCACAAACGAGCTACAAGAGCACAACTTCCACACGCAGTGATCACACGTCAATCAGTGCATCCAGCTGTCAAAAAGAACCAATCATAGTCACGAAGACACAAACTATTGTTGCTTTTATCCAATAGAAACTCATCTTCAAATATAACACTGGCTTACTTTGCATAATTTACTTTCTCTTTGTTTACGCCTGTTCGAATTTCCTGCCAAATTTTCCTATTTTTCGGCTGGAAAAATACGAACAAATGTCTGAAAATTCTTCTCTTTCGAAAGAAACGGCGAAATGTCTTGAACTTATAGGAAATATATTCGAAAAATGATGTTTTCTTCTCCTATTCCTTCCCAATCTGTTTCATTATTTTGCCGCCAATAAATTATGCATAGTGGTTCGAAGGAACATCGCAAAATGTAACGTGAACTTGAAAAAAAAAATGAAAAATTCCTGTTTTGAAACGCAAACCACTGCAAAAAATATATACCTTCGAAGATTTTATTCTATATTTTAGCCTTTTTATAAATTTCCGTTTCAAAACTGAAACACAATTTGCACAGCTGGGCCTATTCACCTGTCAAGAGTTCCAAAACAAAATTATTCACGGTATTCAATTATGGGTGTGATCTTTTGAATTGACCCCCAGGGCTATGAAACTTTAGTTTGAAATAAATATATTTACTTTTTGGAAAACACGGAAAATGTATTATTCCTGTAAAATGGGCAAATATTCAGATTACTTCTAGTAATATGAATAGATCTTTATATTTGTGAATAAGCTTATCTTCAAAAATAAATTTTCATATCTGAAATTTACGCCAAAGTAAATACTTCCTGTTTACTATGGTTACAGTAGATTTAAAAATTCTGTAACTTCTGCATTGTTTTTTTTCCCATTTTATTTCATTATTATTTTGACCCTGATTTATCAAGATACCAGTAATTCTCAATTATATTTATTGATTTTAAATGCATTATTTTTTTTGTTATTTACTTTTGAATCTGTTGAAAGCAAAGTTCCTATTTTAGAAACTCTGAGGATGGAGGACACAGGGTGGTTTTACGCCCCTAGGAGTTTTCGGGATACGGGATACTTAGGTAAAAAATTAACAGGATACAGGATATTTGGGGGGGGGGGGTGGAATGGGTGGGATGGGATATGGAATATTTAGATCAGATAAAACAGGATATCAAGTAGGAAAATTGTAAATTTTGCAACAGTGTGATGTAGAGAAATAGCTGGAAAGTTCTAGAGTGTGCACTACTCAATGGCAGGTCTTGACATATCCTTTGAAGACTTATAGATTCCGAGATTAGGGTGGGTGAGGATAAGTTGCAAACAAAATTCCAGAAACCAGACTATTACTACATTTCAAAGGAGAATGGCTTTTTGCTCAGTGCTTTTTAAGTCAAAGAGTCAACAGCAAAAGTCTCCTTACACTTTTTAATATTATCCTTTTGGAGAATTGTGATTACGTGATGCACAACACTGCCTCCAAAATCATGGGAAACATTAAAAACTACAGTCACACTGAAAAAAACATGACTTTGGGTGGTTATTTCTTTACACAAAAAAGAAAAAAACTTGTCTGAGTAATTTTTAGTCTGAAATGTCAGCCATCTTCTTGCGTTTAGGGTCTAAGACAAAGACTTCTGATAACTGCATGACATCACATGATGACAACATAAGACTGGAAATGTTCAAATGTCTTTCTCGCATGGGCCCCTTGGGAGTTAAGTATGAGAATACAGCTGACAATTCAAACTAAATAATTTTTGAAATAAAACATGTTGTTCCTCCATAGAACTAATAATTTATTGTAGATAAATAAAAATTATCGTCAAGTATAAAATACAAAGTAAGTAAGCAAAGCTCCACGACAAGAATGCAAAAAACTACAACAATAATGCTTCTTTATTTAAATGATTTCCTTCTACTGAAACTTAAAAAACGTAAGATGGCACATTTCTATCAATGGGCATTCAAATTTAAATAACTAAAATAAAAATATTAAAACAGCAGTGAAGATCTAAATACTAGACAGTCTCTTGAGGATTATCACAGGATATTTTGATCAGAACTGCACTCTCTGATTGGAAGCCTTTACAGTGTGCAAGTCATACCTTACTTCACAAAATTGTTGCAGTGTGCAGCCTCATTCATAGTTTTGGACATGATAGTTTGGACATTTTAATTGCCTGAATAAAATTAGAGATTGAATTTGTTTAGTATTTCCTTTCACCAAATAAGTCAAATAATTGCACACTTCTAAAAAAAAAATGAAAAATTTAGCATGGTAAGATTTTTGTAAAGTAAGGTACAGAAGATGCATCAGTGAGAATATCCCACCTGCTATATACAACCTTATTATGTGAATTATATGTGTCATTGTGTTGTTCCAGAAAATATCAAAATATCCTCCTACAGACACAGAGTATTTTGGTTTGACTCTCTCCCAAAATGCCTCCGGAAATTCTAGTTTTCATCCACACTTTCTTTTGGCTTTTGAGACCTCCCTTCCCCCTTAGAATTTCAAATAACCTTCCTGGGGGGGGGGAGGGGGGTTGGCTATTTTCTGGAACCACACATTATGAAAAGTTAGTATATTTATTTGCAAATTATCAATCATAATTGTGATCCCTTTTTTGGCCAGTGCTCATAGCAGTGGGTAGACCTGCTCCCTTGCGGAGAGGAGAGAGCAAGAGCAGCTGACCCCAGACCATGCATGGCAATCAAGCTAAGTACATGTAGTGGATACCCTGTTTTATAAACGCTATGCTAATCCTAACAAACAAACTAAGCTTCTATAATTAAGTATTGTACTTCTGCTTTATGAGTTGCCCAGGATATTAACAAAAAAAGCCACAAGGCAGTCGCCCCAGCTATGCTAGCGAGCTCAAGTAACTGAACACAAAGTTGAATAATACAATCACATTGGACACTGTAGCAGAATGGAAATGTAATATAAATATTACTTTCGATTTACATGTACTTTGTTAACAATAATATAAAATCCTCAGTGGAAAAGACAGGATCCTCCTATCATAGGTCTGTTTACACAAGCCAATTGAAGACCTGCACTGAAACTTGTGGCAACATATCTGCAGTTACATGTACGTGTCATGTAATTAGGACATTACCATGTCTGCCCCTTTTGCTTCTAATTGGCTCCTGATTCCTGATGGACGTTTAACTGACTATCAAATGCTTCCAAGGAAGCCTTGGGTACACCGCATCAACAAGAGCCAGACTCTGTTGACTCACTCAAATGAAGCGTTGCCATGCGTTCAATGTCATCAAGGCTAAGAGACCATACCCATGTCTTAAAGTCCTGAAGAATTAAAACAATTATATCATTAAATACAAGCCAAAATTCTCAACAATAACAAAACATCTATGACCTTGTCAGCATATACTGTACTCATTTCTAAGCAACAAAATAGTATAGTTACGTAACACAGTTTTGTGTCCCTCTTTCGCGTTCATGATTTTGAAACAAAGAAAAAGCTTGGAAAAAATTCTCAGTATGTCTAGTTATATTTGTATCCTTCCAACAATCCGCATACACTCTCAATGATTTAATTAATTAAATATATTTTGAATGACCATCCGTTGATTGGATGAATGATCGTCACTGTGGAATTGGTAGTGGCATTGAAGTAGCACAAATGAATTCTCAGGCATTATGCATGCAACAACCCTGTATTTGAAATTCCAGTCGGTCTATAGGTTTACATTATGCTGATCACAAGGTTCTAAGTGTTATCTGTCTAGTCTTGCATGACAGGCAACCATAAGAAATCTTTTAGTTATCTGTATGTCAGTAATGGTTAAAAGGTAAAGTCTGCATGCAAGCCAACTTATCCTGGTTTCTGTATCATGAACCAACTAGGAATATTTCTACTCTCCCATCATAGGGTTACCACTAGCATTAAATTTACTAGTACCCAAGTGTACACCTGGATGGAGAGAGAAACTGCGAGTGGAAAGTCTCTCCCAAGAACACAACACATTGTCCTCTGTCAGGGCTCAAACCCGCACCACTCAATCCCGAAGCGAGCGCACTAACCATGAGGCCACCATCCAAATTTGTCCAGCCTTTGACTCACATGTATAGTGCTTTGTTCAAACTAAATATGATGTACACTGTAATAAAAATCAATAACAAAATGATAACAAACCTCTCTAAATTTCTGCATCACCCGTTCAGTATCTTGCTCACTGAAGTGACCTCTGATTACTTCTTTGAGCAGTCCAAAAAAGTCCTCAGGATTTACACTACTGGCACCTTGGCCTGATTTTCGTATGGATAGGTGCAGTTTGCTTCCTTCAGTGATTTGATGCTCTCCTAAAGTGGAAGAATCTGGCATTGGAAATAAAAATACAGTGGACTTAGATTAAGGTAAAACGCCACACATTTCTGCTACCAGCATCAAGTGAGTGAAAGACTTCCTACATTGCTACAGCACAAGTTTTAAACAACAGGAAGTATATCTTGTGACCCAACAGTTTGCCTATCGGACGAGTTCTAGGTTTGAGGGTTGTGTTCTTAGACAAGAAACAAAGGGTGCGTTCCTTTGGTGCGTTCCGGATCTGGATCAGTGATCCAAAGTCACACAGATCATGGTGCATCAAAGGAGCCAATGAATCCACTCTAGTCACAGATTCATCAGCTTCTTTGATGCACCATGATATGAGTGATGTTGTATCACTGGTCCCGATGCAGATCACACCAAAGGAATGCACCCTAAAAGTGCCTCTCCTAAGTCAGGAGTGAACAATGTTATTGACAGCCTGATAAACTGCTGATGAGGAAGCAGCGGAGAGAGGAATGGGGGCAAAATCAGTTATTGACTAGCATCCCATCCAGGAGTAGTAAAAATACTTGTAACAGGAACCAGCAACAATAAGGCACAATGTACACGTACTGTACTTGGCTTTTCTGGTCATGAGGAATGGCATGGAATGGACCACTATGTGAGGTAATTTGTTACAACTACATGTAATAGAGGTCAAAAAAGAAAAACATTACCAATACCTTCATTTTCTCACTCAACGTAAAATGAAAGTCATGTACTATTCTTGGTTTCCATGTGATGTCCTCACTGCCATATTGGATAACATTAACTACAGATTTTTTGTTTTATTATATCGCTAGCTCTGTGAGCAGGCATGATGAGCCAAATCTTGTGCTGGGATTGGCCACCTGAGCGGGCAAGATGGCGCTATACTCAGGAGTACCCAATGTGTCCCACAATAAAAAATCTCAGAAAGGCATATAAAAAATTCCTTTATTGACCAATCTTGTTCGATCAAGATGGCTGGATATTGGCCTCGTTTCTTTTTCATGAAAAAAAAAGAAGGAAGTTGTCCAATATCCAGCCATCTTGACCTCACGCTTGGTCAGTAACCCATATTTATTGTTCTTGTCGTCCAACATGACCAACAGGCCTACTGTCATTTGAATATCTCAGTCAGGATCGGATACAACCATCAATTGTTGCTAAAACACACAATAACATTCACTGCACCTGCTAAAGTTTTCCCTTTGAAAACTATTCTTTGCTGTTCCACAGGCACATCAAGTTTTTCAGACGCAAGCCTTTTTACCACGGAGATCTGGTCACTTTCAGACACCTACATGATGTTATACGCAAGAAATGAGTACAGTACCAAAGCAGTGTTGTCAAATGTCAAGGCTGTTCTCGCACTAAAATCTACACAATCACTTCAGTTGTCGGTATGTGTTTTTAAATCGTAGAGTCCATTTATAAACTTGTTTCTCTCCATTTCTTGAGGTTTTCTAGACTGAGTTCTTGAAGTAACGCTTATATAAAACGTGTGAGCTTATAAAATCAAACTGGTCGGCCGAAGTGGCCAAAGTTCTTCCACCACAATAAAACACATTCTCTGATGTTCCACATACCTTTAGTCCTACTTCTTGGCCATTCAATATTTTTACGGTAATCTGCATATCCTGCTCTATATTTTATAGGGAATAAGACTGAAAATATTTAAGGCAAACAAACAGAAATAGACACAGACAAAACTGCGTGGCTACCAAGTTTTGGCCAGGTTTCCAAGCTTTCATTCGTCTTCAATCCCTGCGCGGTCAAAAGTGGCCGAGACATTCTATTATGTTTTTTTTTACGATTGTAGCGTTGCACTTTCGTCCTGCGTGGCAGACATGTCTGACACCTTTTGACCAATTGTAGGTGTTGTTGTTTCTTCCAATGAAAATGCGTTGTGATCGTGTCTTCTGAGATTATTTTACTTGGGGACGGGACGGTGTTTGTCACGTCAATATACCACTGTTCGATAACCTATCGATTACGAATTTTCACTGCGAGGATGCTTTTTCCGATCTGCTTGTTCTGAAACACATTCACAGCTGCACATGTGAAGCTCAATATTGTTGGTAAGAAGCTTTGTGAACTGTAACGTATTTTATAATCTTGTTTGTAGTAAGAGAGTGGGCAATTAATGGCACAAGTTTACGAAATTTTTGACCGAGGCGTCCATGTTCATCAGCAATCTAAGTATTATTGATTTCAAGCGGCACGAACTAAGGTGGCACTAGTTTATATAGTCCACACTGTTTTATTTTGCATTCTGTCGTGCTGAGAAACTGTGTAGTACATCATTTGTCTTCGTCACAGGCGTAAAGAAACACTGCCATACCAACATAGCAAATTTTCACTCAGGTTATTTCCGCCTTGTATCGCCAAATGCCACCAAATATATACACCTTAGTTGGATAAAAAAAGTTGTATAGAGCAAAATAAAAGCAGTAGTTTCGAAGTAAAGTGCAGGATTGCAAGGATGGACATTGTTTACAGTTCAAGAAATTTGAATTAAGTTCAGGATGTCAAGAAATTAAGTATACCATTCTTGTGAGAGTTTGAACTTTCGACCCTTGATTTTGTTCATTATCTCTTTGCTTCATTCAGTAATGTCAATGATTTCTTCCAATTTTAAGAATGCATAAGGTGGCTCAAAACAGTAATATTTTGGTTGGACGCCTGAGGCCCATTCCAAACGCCACTCCATTCATGCACCGAACCTAACTGATGAGTCAAGTATGGCAGAAGAGCGGCGTTTGAATCAGTTTGGTTCTGCAGGTTAGATTTGGAGCGGCAAACGACATTAAATTCGGCAGGGTCTGTCGCAATATGCGACATTGGAGCGGCGGCTGATTCATACGGCGCTCTTGTCATGTGCCGAACCTAATGCATAAATTAGTGTAATGTAATTTTCACATAACAGGACTCGTGATTGGCTCAATATTGAGCGGCGTGACCAGTCATGCATGTCAAGCTTGAAGTCGTCGCTAACTAAAAATAGAGACAAGAAATCGATTTATGAGAAACGGGACTGTATAAGTGAGTTTCTTTAGCGCAAATTCATTTTTTTGCTTTTTCTTCGTGATAATATCCAAGCTTATGAGATTTCCCGTTAACAAGTCGAATTAACCGGGAGAAAACCTGTCTAAATACAAACACTGAACCTTGAATTTGCTTCCTTAAATATTGCTATAACAGCGAAATTCCTATTTAGACAGAGTTCTTGAATTCAGAGTGCATCTTTTCTCGCCGAAAATGTTTATAACCGTCTTCCCGAATTAAGTTCGACACAAGTACGCCGTCTGAACCAGCCGTCGCTCTAAAGTCGAACTTAATCAAGTTTGGTTTGGCAAATGAGTGGAGCGGCGTTTGGACTGGGCCTGAGGCCCGTTTCTCGAAGGTCCCGATAAGTTTTCGCACCCGGAAAGCCATAGCAAATTCTCGAAGCTTATGATTACAGAGCTGTTTTATTCGCGTATTTTTAACATAAACAGAGGTTCTCTTCACAAACGAAATTTCAGGCGTGTACACTTCTCCGTTTTCAGATACAGGTGAAGTAAAAATGGCTTTACTGGCCCGAAAAGTTTCCGGGATTTCAAGAAACAGCCCCTGGGCCAGGTTGTTTGAAGCCCGATGAAGCTAACCCAGGATTAGCGAACACTGTGGAGTGGAATTTTCCCAAATTGGAAATTTCTATTGTTTTTAATTTAAGCAATTTTTTTTTCTTATTTTCCCTGTTTCTACTTCATTGTGTAATGAAAAGATTGTTATCAAAAAAATATGGGGTCACTGGCTCAGTTTTTAAGAGAGCTGCAATTTGATGGTAAAAGTGGGTCAAGTTTGTTGCTATGCAACAGGACAGTGCTACCTATATTTGTGACTTAAACACAATGAAAGGAACAGTGGAGAGTTGAAAAATTACACCTAGTTCTGTAAGTCTAAAAAAAACAGAGAACTGTTTTGAGCCACCTTAAAGTAAGCTCCTGGACACATCAGTATAATACCGTTTCCTGAACTTTCCCTACCAAGCACAGTCTCTAAAAATAAATTTAGAAGGTAGGCCACCATGCTTGCAAAAGATATTTTATCTACCAGTCTTACCCTATTTTGCCAGTTCTATTCATACCTCGTTCCCAGATCTCTTGTGCACAAGAGATCTGGGAACGAGATTACACTATTTCATCACTCCACAATACATTTTATAATAAACAACTTATGGAAAAGAATGTAAAATAATCAAAGAATCAAAGCGTTCCTCGAGTTGTGGATTTTAAGCTCTTATTTTGCATGCCACTGAATAAGTGCAAAATTCTGTACGTGCTAAAGAATCACCTTAATTAAGCAGTAAAGGTTAGGGTTGTTTGCCCTTCTTTTCTTCTTTTCTGCTGTTGCCGACTGCCATCCTTTAAGCTGTTTGTTACAAAGCAATGTTTTGTAGACATAGTGACTGTACACAGTCATCATGTGATGCTGCTTCAAGAAGTGCTTGCCAGGTGTCCATTTCTCTGCAGCTGGTTTAATTAGCACATAACAGGGATACATGCCAGTGCCTTGTCATGTCTTCATTAGGTGGCTTTGCCATTATCTCATTGTGCCAGCTCTTATCTGAGAACATTTCCATTCTTGTTATCTTTTGGATAATTTATTCATATTTTTGGTACTTGTGTTGTTTTTTCTAATGGCGAAAGGCTTCAGAAAGGCAGCACTGTTTGTGAGGGTGGTTGTAACATTGCCAGCTCAAGATGTTTGCTCATATCACAAGATATTTTGGGCTCAGCTCAAACAATATCAGCATTTATTCACTGGTTTCAAGATGAGTTGATTTCTTGTCAGATTCTTTCCAAGACTTTTCTATTTATGAACTAAATAAAATATTAATCTTTTTTTGGACACTGCAAAGATGAAGGTGAAGATCTATTCTGAGATGTTGCTTGCCGTAAGCTGGTGTATACCAAACTAAGTTGCAACTTTGTTTTTGTGAAAGATTTGGTTTTGTAGCCTAGGTATGGCCACCCCATTTATGCACCAGAATGAAACCAAGACAATAAAATGCTGTTGATAATTATAAATATGTCAGGATTATGGCGAAAAGAAGACAAAATAAAGCGTTAAGTCTGGCAGTACTAGTTCTCAAAAAGATAAAGTTCCTCACATACAATTTTCTTCATACGTCGTAGCCAAGTATGATATGTGATAACAAAGATATCCTGTTAATTTTAGCTAGGGAATTCATTTCTAGATACCCCAATTTTTGTAAATTAAACCATTTGAATGTTGCGCTATTAGCGATTTAGCCAATAAAGGAGCTCAGATTAATTTAATTATCACATTTCTGCTCATCAGCTACTAATAGCTTCTGTTGCCATGGCCCTATTGTTTTTGCTATCCTAGCGTTACTTAAAAACCTAGGTCTTAATAAGATAGTCGTACATTGTGCTCTTGCAGTTGTTTCTTAGTGAATTTTGTTTTCTTGTAAATTTCCCTTTACTGGTGTACTGCTTTTATTCTACAAGCCTGTATGTTACTTTAGAACAGTCAGTCTAACTTAATATATAAAATATTGCATTCATGTGATTTTGTGTTTAAAAAAAAAATCTTTGAATTTCTGTTTTAGTGTTAATGGATGATGATCAAGAGTTGGACAAGGGAAGGAATACACAAAGCGAAGAAAGTCTTAGTAGAAAAGAGGCTAGGGATGGTGAGCATCAACCTTAACTATATGTGTATCAGTTGCCATGTGTTGATATTGTCTAGCCAAAATGATTATTCCTTTTTTGCACGTATGTAAATGGTGTTAATCGTAATGGCAGCACTTTCAAGAATTTTAAGGTTTAAATGCCTATACAGTATATCATGGTTGAATATCTTGTTAAGTTGTAATGAATTTTTTCTTGGACACAAATTGTCCAGCAATACCAAGAAGAACATTGCAAACCAAATGTGTTAGAGAAAGCAAACTAATAGTTTTGGCTATTACTTTTGAAAACACATCTTCTTTGAGCCTGGATAAATTAGCCAGTTTCTAATTTTTAATTCCTTTTCATCCCTGCTATTAAGTTTAAAAATTTAGCATTGGGAGTGTTTAGTAGATGGGATTTCCAAATCTTAAGGAAGAAAGAAGTGATTGCACAGTGCCAGTTAAGAATAAATGGTGTTATCCTTTTGCTACAATATGACAAACAGTGGGGCTTGGCTTTTCAAAATTACCGAAAAATTCAAGTAGCAGCTAGGGCCATCCTGATCATAGTTTCCATGCATCATACATTTAATGAGGGAGGTATTAAACAGTTAAAAAACAGTCCCTTTACATTGCTAATGTGGAAACATAAAAACTAAAAAGGTTCGTCAAACACAACTCAATACACCAACACCACCCACATATGGTACTCTTCTGTGTAGATGTGTAAGGAAAACAACTTGTTTTCACTCTAAGAGGAATTGGGTATTACTCTCCCGTGTGGTTGCGAGAGGAAAACAACTCATTTGCACTCTAAGAGGAAATGGTCATTACTCTGCTGTGTGGATGAATTAGTATTTTGGGATTTAATGATATTTTTATTTTCATCAACATTTTAGTGTACGACAGTGGAATGCGTGAAGATCTGTGAATAGGTTTTCTGAGGAGATTTAAAGTCTTGTGGTGTATGAAAGTACAAATACAAGTACAAATATTAAAAGTTAAAAAAACTATCTAAGGAAAGTAAACGATATCACAATATAAATGGTCTAGCCCCCCATAAAGATCCTTGATGGACTTAAAAATAGCATTCTTAAAAGATTTTAAGCTGTGGCTGTGCTTTATAGGGACAGGCAGTTTCAAGCCCTGACAGTTGTTCAGATTTGTTTTGTTTGGAGTTAATGATGATAAATTGTTTAACACCACATTAAGTGAAAGAAAACTCAACAAGCAAATTGATTCCATTTTGTTGGGTTCTTCATCAAGCTGTCTTTTTTTAATTATAGAACTCAAAAATGATATTCTTCGTAAAATGCTTGATAGTGGCCAATATAACTGAGTAGTTTTATGAATGTTATTAAAACGATATACTGCTGATGGACGAACCAAATAAATCCGACATGTTTTACAGTCAACTAATTTGAAGATGACACGGTCCATTAACTGGACATTTCTCTGAAAAGAACACCCATTGATATTTATAGGAAGCACACACTGGACAGTAGGTCTTGTTTTCTACTCATGAGCGTTGGCCTTGCAAAATTGCTTGGGTTAGAGCCCTGTTGCACCATTCTTCTCATATATGTGATATCGGGATTAATATTGCAAACAACACAACAGAGAAACTACCGGATGCAAAATAGAGCACAGTGATGCAATCCCAAATGCAAGTTACATGTAATTTTGTAACCCAATTAAAATTAAGCCCTTGAGTAGCCACGAAGTTTCAAGAAAGGTGCCCCTTCACAGTAAGTGTCAGTTTACCACAATATTGTGTTGTTTATTAATGATGTAAATCCCTTGCCATATTTTTGAAATAGTCTGGCCAAACCATACCTAGAGGCATTAGATCACATTATTGATGAGGAGGAGGAAGAGGAGTTAGAAGAAGCTGATAATGATGAAGAAGGACAAGAGGATCAAGAAGAAGAAGAGGAAGGGCAAGAAGAACAATACGATGATGATGAGGACCTCTACAGAAAGTTTATAGAGGACGAGTTTAGTGCCAGTGATGTAGAACAATCAGTCTTTATTTTATAGATTTTTTTCAATTTTATCAGTATTTCTTCCATAGATGTATTAATAATTTATAATTAAGTAAGTAAAGGATGAGTCTGAAATTGTTTTTATTGCTCTGCATAATTTACAACAGCTTCTTCAAATTAGCCCCCGCCAAAAGGCTGAAAAAATATGTCATTACCGTTTTTTGCTAAATGAACCATAAATCATTCTGTTGTCTGTGAATAGTTTTGTTGGATCGAGATTTAAGGAACAAAAGACGGTGACAGAACATTTCATCTTCGTTATAAGAACCCAGTCACAGTCGTGCATGACTAACTGTGACCACCTTCCTTCATTTTCTGGTTAAATTAGCTAATCAAAATGCACTAGGTACGCTGAAAATATCAAGCACCTTGTAACCTGTCAGTCAATCGACTACTACGCCTCTCATAATTTAGGATTTGCTGGCTGAGAATGGACGCTATGAGGAAGTTGTTGAAAAGATGTCAAAAAATAATGAAAAAATATTAGCTTGGTGGTCTGTGTTAGAAGAGCACCACTGTAAATGCAGTGATACGTGGTATATTAGTATGTCCAAAAGGCAATTACCTGTCAAAAAGAGAATTTCCAAAAGTAATTCTAACTTTGGTTATTTTGCCGTTGCAACAATTCAAATCTCAAGATTATTTAAGGAATAGAAAACGTGTACCGTGTTTCTATCGAGTTATAGAAACACGAGCGAAAGTTTGGGAGAACGAGAAATGCTGTGCTAATTCAAGCCAATTAATTCAAGGTCATAACTGAGTAAGGATTGCTATGGTTCGCCCGTTTGTAAAAGATCTATAGGATTCCAGTTGATAGTGGTATTGGTGATGAAAACACCAGTTGTATATGTTCCAGTCTAGCCATAAATAAAAAAAAGATTTGTAATCTTCATTGCCATAACCGAATTATCAGTGTTATTGCACTAGTGTGAGGTCCGTGTTTGTAAAACATTGGTCGAGTTCTTTTTATAATGTTATGACGAGATCCATAGACTTGTAAAAAAAGTACCCATATCAGTGTCCGAAGTAAGTTTCATTCCATGTTCAATGCCCCCCTTTTCCAGAGCGGTGTGCCTACAAACAAGGACTAACAATAGAGCTATAAATCAATGAACATATCGTAGATCCTTCTAAGATTCTCCAACTTAAAAAAGTGATATGTTGTTGAGATATCACTAAACTCCTAATTTTCGACCCTTTCTTCTGCTTTCATTTCATCGCTTCTCCCGGTTAATAACAGGCAACCGTTTTAGCTAGTTCCAGCCGATCCTGGGTATGCAAATTGTTAGCCGGTAGTCGGTGCTCCATCTGATAACCTTTAACGAGTACTTTTAAGGGAATTAAGTCTTCTATTGGAGATTCGGTGATATTTCTTTCATCAAACACTAGTTGTATATGTTCCAGTCTAGCCATAAAAAAGATTTCTAATCTTTTTCAATGTCATAACTGAATGTCATTGAACTAGTACGACGCCCGTGTTGGTAAAACATTGGTCGAGTTGTCATGGCGAGATCCATGACTTGTAAAAAAGGAAATACCCATATGAGTGTAATATATCAAACACGAAAGAGCGTGTTTGACCACATTTCCAAACACCGAGAAGAGAGCTGAAAATACCACGCACAGCAGAGTATTTTTGACGAACTTTGAGGTGTTTGGAAATGTGGTCAAACACTGTCGTGAGTGTTTGATATATCTTCTCAATCGAAACTAAAACTAAGGAGAAAACGGAGAAATAAAATCGTAAAAATCTACGCTAATTAAGATCAGATATCCAAACTCTGTCACGGTCATGATTTCCTTTGCTTAAGGTGGTCTTCTACCCTCAAATTAAATTTTTGCCTAAAAAAACATTTTTTGGAACATGAAGATTGAACATGCCTGGCCATTTGCAAAGCGTATTTTGAAACGATTTTGCTCTGATTACTCCTTGATTTACATTAAAGTTAAGGTAATTCCTCAGAAATAAAAGTGACAATAGATTTTCGTTCAAACTTTGTCCACTGAATATTTATCATATGAGAACTTCAATTTTGAAATAAAAAAGAGGGGTGCCCATGCTCATTAAGGAGCACCGAAGCATTGAAAATGCCCCATTTTAGGATTATTGTTTCCCCTACCATCTTAGACGCTCCTTATACTTGGTTAACATTTCTAGGAGTGTTGGGTATTCGGGTTCTCAATGGAACTAGTAAAACCTTTCGATATACCCCTCTCCCTACCTCTAGCGCTTTGTGGTGCTGTGAATAGGCCATAAAGCGCTTTGTGGTGTTTTGAATAGGCCACAAAGCGCTTTGTGGTGTTTTGAATAGGCCACAAAGCGCTTTGTGGTGTAAAAAATTAATTCAGAAAATAGCTGTGAGATACCTGCGAGTCAACGAGCCATCCAGTTTTCAAAGTTAAATCCCAAAATAAAACGCCACAAAGCGCTCTGTGGCGTTTTAAATAAGCCACAAAGCGCTTTGTGGTGTTTTGAATAAGCCACAAAGCACTTTGTGGTGTTTTGAAAAGGCCACAAAGCGCTATGTGGTGTTTCGAATACTACTGCTGTTTTATCAAGCAAAGCGAACTAGGAACAGTTAGAAAGTACTCCGGCCATAAAATATAATCAACAAGAAAGTTCCTGTAATAAATGTTCGATCCAAAAAATCCACGAGGAAGGCTTATCCAAAAAGGTTCAGTCAGCGTCAACAAACATATTATGAGAAGAAGGCTTTCAGTCGCGAACCGGCGTGCGAGTGACAAGATTGGGAATAGAGAAATATTGCGCAGATTGAGTGGTAGTTTTACAGCACCGAAACTAAAGTTGGTTACGCTGCTCTCAGAGATTTTGTTTTGCCCCTGTAATATCATTAAACGATCTGAATGATTTGAGGATAATCGAAGCGCGGAGTTTAAACGTGGATGGCCTGGAACACGCAGTTCGCAAATCAGAGAGCAACCACTGTTTTGAAGTTTTCCATCGAGCATTCATGATGAATTTGAAACTAAAAATATACTAAGCGATCAATTTGCGACAGAAATCTTGTAAGTTAAATGCAATTCTTGCAAAAACCTGCTGTATATTTCCGTTGAGAGTCAAAACATAAATACAGAGTCAAATATTGCTCCGTGCCCTACCCCTCGAAAACTCAGTTTTACTCGAAGACCGAACTGCAACGGAGATTAGTTACCAGTCTTATGTTGCGTGTTATCAGATAGATTACATGATATGATTGGCTCAGTATATCCCATTACGTCAGAGGACATGTCTGCCACATAGGACATAACTGCAATGGTACATACGATAACTGAAGAAATTCTCGCGCGCTCATAGGCCGTTCCGAAATTCATCAGGGAACTGGGGCGAGTTTCAAATTTTAACTAATCGATCAACTGACACCACAAACACATACAAACGTCTCTAATTTTGAGACAGCGTCCCCCAAAATCATATAAACTCTTAAAAATTTTTATTATTTCCGTGATACTCTTAAAAATGGACAAACATAGCGATTTTCATCTCAGCTTCTTTCAAATAGTAGGTGCATGACAAGATTTTACAGTTGTCACAAAATTGATCAAAAATTTTAAGAGTTTATATGGTTTTGGGGGACGCTGTCTCAAAATTAGAGACGTTTGTATGGATTTTGAACCACATTTCAAGGTCCATAACTTCGTCTCTGTTTACCCTAGAAGCATCAAACTTGGTCAAATGACCAATCTCAACATGATCTTTCATATGGTGGTGTCAGTTTATTGATTAGTTAAAATTTGAAACTCGCCCCAGTTCCCTGATGAATTTCGGAACGGCCTATTGGCTAATTTTTATCGTCAATATGCGGACAGACACATGAATTTGAAATTCGTGCGACGCGTCAGCGAGCGAGAGCGGGCAATTCGACCATTTGTTATCGTAAAAAAACAAATTGACGTCAGTATTTCATGCGTTTGTCCTGTTATTGACAATTAATTTCGTCATCACATTATCAATAACATGACAGACGCATGAAAAACTGACGTCAATTTGTTAATTTTTTTTGGCCTCAAAATTAAGTATGCTCAGGAGCCCATTGATGCCACTAAGAAGAAATATGAGTCCCACGAGTCATGAACTCCCAGAGATCGGTTGGGCGTGCCTTTTTTGCTGTACGCATGTGCTTTTTATAGATCGACATTGAGAAGCCGAACGATATCTGATATGTGTTGTATTGGTGGTTTTCACGTCACGCAAGTAAGCTAAATTGTCACGCAAGTGAAAAATAAAATCGCCTACCATTCAATAAATTGAGTCAAGAAATTGAAATATCGTAGAAGGGTAATAAATAAACAACGTGCCAAAGTTTCGGGGATGTGCGATATTCCGAACTCGAGTTATTCGGCAAAAGGTATCACTGAAAATTACAGGGTTTAGTATGGAGACGCCATGTTGGAGCCCGTCTGGGGGACTCCAACATGGCGACCCGAAACCAGTGTAAACATCTGGAGTTTACTTTGGCTCTCTCACAACGTTTATTCTCTCTGTAAAACTAGAAAACATTCGCATAGGCACTTCTCTCAACATATTGGTTACTCAGAACTCAAAAACGTAAGGCGAATCGATATTTTGGTGCACGTAACATGTTACCCAGAAACAGTGCCGATGTCACGCATTGTGATAAAACCGTGTTCTATTTTCAAAGCAAAGCAGCCTACCGAGCTGAAGACAGGCCAGCAGATATTCGTTTAAAAATGCCTTTTACCCCATAAAGGTAAAAACTTAAAATTTTTAATTTTAGTTTAATTTTAGTTTTTTCTGACGTCACGTGAAAACCAAGAATTCACGTTAGCATAGCTATAACCTTCAAATCATTGCAAATGACCCCAATTGAGAACCTGAAATGATCACTTTTTCCAAGTACAGGAGTTACGTTCATATGCATATGCTTTATATCTGTAATAAAGCATTTTTTTTCGTAGGAAATCATACAAAATAGAGTCAGAGAACAGGAGCTAACAGACATCAACGGAATAGTCGCCACGCCTATGACCAGAACACATTTGTTCTGTTCGACATTTTATTTCCAATATCATGTATATTTGTCCATTTTGTTCGGTAGCTAGGAAGGCTATAATAGTAGTTTCTTTAACGATTCATCATTCAGTCAAACGTAGTCAATATAGATAGTTTTATCGCTTCAGATCTTAAAATCTTGAATCTTTCACTCAACCAGCTTGTTTTTCTTTCCCTTTCTCTCTTTGCTTTTCTCTTATTTTTTTTATTTTTGTCTTTTTTTGTCGTCGTTGCGCTCTTTCTGGTTGTGATAAATGTTTTATTACTATTCCACGTCTAACGATGTAAGAAATTCATTTTGAAAATAACCAATATTGGTAAAACATTTTAAGTAATTTCATATTATTTCACTTGTACTTTATCTACACGAAAAACTTGTGATTTATATTCTTTTCAGTCCACATTAGACTTGAAGTCCCGAAGACATATTAAAGCTCAATTGATTAGGCGTAGCTGTTCCTCTGTCTACCAACTATACTGAAGGAAGATTTAGTTTCATTTTAAGTCTCCATCAAGCTAGTCGATGATCGATGACATACGGTCTCCCAAATAACATTAGAAATGCTAAGACAATGGACGTTTTTAAGTCCTTAGTGAAAACTCATCTTTTTAGGAAAGCGTATGCTTGTTATTTTTAGAATTTTACATTTTTGACTCTGTGTAATTCTTAGCTTATATATTAGATATGGTTTGGATAGTTCTATTATATGAGATTTATTATTTTATTATTATTTTAATGTAACTTGTAAGGCGCATTTGAATATATTCATATAGATATTTGCGACGAATAAGTAATAAATTATTATTATTATTATTATTATTATTATTATTATTATTATACATACATACATACAAAAACTTGTCTAAAAGATTTATCCTGATATGATATTGTCACATGTTTCATTTGAAACAGTTTCTCAATCTAGATCTCAGTCTCAAGGCATAGTTTTGAAGCTGAGCAAAGTTATCGTCGATTTGTTCCTTTCTGCAGTTTTTAATTCATTATCGCTATTTTCCACCGCAGTTGAATTGTTCTTGATTCCATTTCCACTCGATTCCTCAGCGACATTGTCATTTTTAGAACAAATAATTTTACTGAGGGACTCTCGATACTTCGGCATGCGCCACGCGTACACAATCGGGTCTAGCAGGAATTTCAGGTAGTGCAGGTTATCTGTCATCAAATTTCCAATGAGGATGGGAGGAAGATAGTCCTCTATAAACAGCCTCATGGTCATCATTACCATTGTTGGCACGAAGCAAACAATCAACACAATTAAAAGGACCACGTTCAAACGCACAAAGTTTCGTTGCACTTGGATATGTCTGCTCTCCTTACGGGATGTACTTTCGTTCTGAAGTGCATTTCCAGTCGCCATTTTCTTTTTCATAGTGCAATGTAGAAGGATGTAGAAAACTATTGTGATTAGAACCACCGCATAGTTGTGAAGGAACACTTCTATAGCATTCTTGACTTTTTGTGGAACACCCATCAAAGGTAGACAACTGAAGATTGCAGTACAAAGATAGATGGACACAACGCTTAACACAACTTTCTTCTTGGTCACCAAGCGGCCGTACTTTAGAGGCGATGAAACCACGATGTATTGCGTCACGGTAAAGGCAAATACGATTAACAACGATACCGTTATGGAGAATGATGAGAAATAAGTTGCAAATTTCATAAATGGTCTACATTTCTGTAAGAAAGGATGCTTAGTATACAGGAAGGTAAAACAAGTGGCGTAGATTGGTTCTTGAACCAGCGCTGTTAATGAATCGACAATGGCCAAACCGATTAGGAAATACGTGGTTGGGTTGCGGAAGATTTTCAGTGGATCGATGCAGAAAATGAGAAGCAGAAGACTATTGGCTAAGATTGTGATAAACGAGACCACGTAGATGAAGATGGCGGAACCGAAGGCGGCTTTGTAAAAGTCCCCCAACGGGTCGATCAGTGGCGGTCTTTGAGTAGCAGCTTCAGAGCAAGTTGACAAATAGGCAGATACACTCTGATTTAGTTCGTTTGAAACATTTCGACTCATGTTGGCCCAGGAGTTGTTGCAAGTAAGGTTCATCTTGGGTAAACTTTTGATCAGCGAATCTTTCTACAAACCGTGCGATGACAAGACAAATTTTAACTACGAAAGAGCGATATTTATAGCAATTCACATGAAAAAACGGCACCTGTCTAAATATGAACTACCGTAGGGGTCTCCTATTTGTTTTGACAACGCATGAATTATCGTATGTCGTTGTACCCGTTTTTTGCGGATGTTTAATTTTAACTGGTAAATAATTTACGCTCGTTTGAACGTTGTGAGTTACAACGTAACTGCATTTGTCGTTGATGCGCGTTCTCGTTCTTTCTGATTGTTACGCGTCGAAGATTCCTACCACAGGGAATTTTTTGTCCCTCTGGTTAGTTCTCAAGGATTATAAAGGCAACCAATTACTTTTGGCGCTCATTATTGACAGTTATAATATTAGTTTTCTCAAAGGAGGGCGGCACAAGTTGAGATGAAGAAAGCAAAAGTAATTTGGCTTTGCAAAAAACTGTTTCGTCCATCTGATGGCTTCTCAACAAATGACAAAGACCAAATTTTAAACTACAGTGTTAACAGTATGGCATTAACAGCGACCACTTGACATCACATGAGATTTACCCACGCGAGACTTTAATTAATACGGTTTTCGCAGTAAACCGAATACGGTTTTCGCAGTAAGCACAGTACTCAGCATGCTATACTTGATATTGTTAACACAATTCTCCAAAATATGGACAACGGTAAATTTTCGTGCGGTGTTTTCATCGATCTCAAGAAGGCTTTTGACACTGTCAACCATGAGATTTTGTTAGCTAAACTTGAAAATTATGGTGTTAGAGGTGTAATTTACTCCTGGTTCAGATCATACCTAACTGATCGAAAGCAAAATACGGAAGTTAATAATGTTGTGTCTGAAGCTGAGACGACCTTGTGCGGTGTGCCTCAAGGCTCTGTCCTCGGACCACTCTTGTTCCTTCTGTACATCAATGATATTTACAAATCTTCTTCGTTATTCGCCTTTTATCTATTTGCTGAGGATACCAGTATAATACTTGCAAATAACAACTTAAAGGAACTCGAGTCTCTTGTTAATCACGAGCTTGGCAACGTCAACGAATGGCTTAAGGCCAACAAACTGTCCCTGAATATAAAAAAATCAAACTTTGTAATCTTTCGTCCCCGGCAAAAGAATTTGCCTTTCATACCAAGGATTAGAATTTTTGACCCCGTGACTAATACATACGTAAACCTTGAAATGAAAGACCATGAAAAATATCTTGGCTTAATGATTGATTCAAATCTTTCATGGAAATATCAAATAGAATCTATCTGCCACAAAATCAGCAAGTCAATAGGAATTATAGCCAAAATTCGACATTATGTCCCGCGTCGTGTTTTACTTTCAATTTACAACTCCCTAATCGTCCCTTACATAACTTATGGTGTTTGTGCATGGGGTAATTGTGCCTTGACATTTCAAAGAAAGATCGTAAATTTACAAAAACGGGCCTTACGCCTTATTTATTTTAGTAAGTCTAAGGAACACGCCGTACCCTTTTTTCTCAAATCGAATTGCCTTCCCCTACCTAGCCTATTTTTCAGAGATTGTAGCTATTTATTGTATGATATCAACAGACAGACAGCACCAGTTAGTATACTCAATCAGTTCGTTAAAACAAGTCAGATTCACAACTACAGAACAAGATCAGTCTCTAGCGAGTCGTTTTACGTTAAGTTCTCTAGAACCGATAAAATGTACGCCTTTTTCTCCAGAATCAGCGCCCAAATTTGGAACTCTATTCCTTATTCGATTAAAGTACTTAAACGTTCGTCCTTTCGTAAAAAGATAAAGGAATTATTACTTAATTTCTTGCGGTCTGAAGATGAATATGTTGAAGTCTCCTGTCTTATTAAGTTATTTAATACTTTAGGTTAGCCTCTTTTCGTAAAGTTTTAATATATTTGTTTTTGTTTTATGTTACTCTATTCTATGTATTGTATAGGTAGTGTTTTCCCTGTTATTTAGTCCATCTATTTGTAAAATGTCTTTGTAAAATGTCTTTAGATCCCCCCGCCTCGATTAGTTTATAAGCTATTTGCGGGGGGAAACTTATGTAATTACTTATATTTGTAACCAATAAAATTTTGTTGTTGTTGTTGTTATTATTAATTTGTATTTCTTTTTTTCACTTTTCTCACATATCTCATTTATGAGACATTGGAAGATAGGCGCAAGAAACATGCATATAATCCAGTCCTCAGATGCAAAGCAAAGCTAAGCGCCTCAGTTTAAATTTCTAAAACCTATTTCATTTTTTAATCGAGATTTCTCTGGCGTTTCGACAAACGAGCCGGACAGGGCTACCTTTTGCATTTTCCAAGAGTACTGACTGAAGCAGAAAAAAGGTCTATTTATTTTTCTGGATGCCAAATGTATAACAGTTTTAAAAGTGTGTGAATTTAGTTTTATATTTATATACACCAAACTGTGAGCTTTAATCTTGGTAGTTTTATATTTTTGACCTTTTAAACTAATTTTTATCTCACTTTTAAGCATATGGTAAGGTTTAAAAATTTCAATTTTTTATTTTTTTTAGCATGACCTCCATTGATACCAGTTTTACTTATAGAGCTGACAGAGTTATACTGATAAAATAAAGGTTTACTTTCTTTACTTACGTACTTTCGTCCTTATAATAATAATAATAATAATAATAATAATAATAATAATCAAAACTTTATTCATAGATTTTTAAAAAAATAGACTATTTACAGATTCAAGAATATGAATATTCAAATATATACCCTATTGTACATTCTTCTTGTGTACGAAAGAGAATTGCAAGAGAATTGAGAATTTATAATAGTAAGAATAATAATAGTAATAATCTTTAATCTTTTTTGAGAAAGCCCCATTAAAATTAAAAAAATACAAACGGTCCTACAAAGATTGACTATTGAAACTTGCTAACTAAAGGTGTTATAAAGCTTAAGTTATAATAAAGAAATTTGGCATTTGAATAGTGATAAAATGGAAGTGAAATATAAAATTACATGATATGATAAAGAGGTTTCCTTTTTAAAATGAAAATTAAAACTTTATACATGCTTGCGACTTCTTGAACTTCAAGAGCAGTTTTTACATTCTTGAAAAAATCATTAAGCTGTCGATCATCTATAATTTTTTTTTGCATTGAAAGATAAAATCAAAAGGAATAGGCTCTTTGTATGACCTTGTCAATCATAAAAAGTGATCGTGGTATGCAAAGTAGATGCCAGAAATGGAAAAAGCACAGTGAAATTAATAAGACTGCCAAATTGAAGTCACTGACGTTTAAGCGAGAGATTTAGCGTCGATTTTAATGTTGAAAAAAAATAAACAAGATTTGTATGGAAAATGCTGCTGAATGGCAAACTAGCATACAAACCTCTTGGAATTTTCAAACTTTTAAAACCGCTCTAAAATCGCGCACCTAAACCGCAGTGGCCTCAAAACTTGCAATACTACTAATTTCATCACTCTTTTTCCATTTCTTCAAAGTTCGTCTGTTTTTTAAAAAGAAATCCTTTTCATTGTAGAATTGATTAACAAGTTAAACGCTAAAAGATTTTTAGAACACATTTATAAAAGTGAACGACGTTTCGGCGCTACGTTACGCCATTATCAACTTTCAAAATCTCTCCTGTTACATTGTAGAATTGTTACCTTTTTACATTCCATTATCAGTTAAGATATATTTTCTACAAATTTTCGCTTTTCTCTTACTTTTTGCAGTTCAGGGCCACAGAATCGTCCCCAGTCGTCTTCCGACGCTTTCTCCCTACCCATCCAACGCGTTCTCCTCTTTGAATTAACGATTATCGTTAATTGTAAAGTCCCTATTGTCCATTTTTTGTATTTATAGTAATTAGCTTTCATTTTTATTTCACTTGATAATGATGTAATGTACATCGAAACGTCGTTTTTAAACTTTAAACTTTCTAACTTTTTATCATGTTTAGAAGTATTTTATCGCAATTTTTTTATAGTTAAATGGATTTATGATTATCGTTAATTTAGAACACTCAAAGTTTGATAGGAATTCTGGGAAATGAACATATCTTGCTTCAACGCGTTCTCCTCTTTGAATTAACGATTATCGTTAATTGTAAAGTCCCTTTGGATTTATGATTATCGTTAATTTAGAACACTCAAAGTTTGATAGGAATTCTGGGAAATGAACATATCTTGTTTAAAAGGAAACCCAAGTGTCTGGACGCGGGACTCGAACCTGGGATTGGTCGCTTTGTAATCCTGTCTTCTAACCATTAGACCACCACATCGCTAGCTGAACAAATCTGAATTTTTAAACAGTATAATTCATGCGCTTATTCTACATCCTGCGGTAAGCATATATCATTACTCGCTAAAAAATAATTTTAGAAAGTGAATGGAAAGGTCGATCACCAAACCTTAACAAAAAAGCTAACCATTTGAAATCTGCACTTAGGCCTAATCAGTGATATTCTATGCAAGATTCTATTAAATAGTTAGTTAAATACCGTTACCGTCGTCTTGTACTTCAGTGGTCTAGTGGTAAGTAGTCGTTCCTAGCGCTGGGTAGTTCCGGTTTCAAATCCGGTCCAAGTAATATAATTTTTTTTTCTTTTCTGAAATGTCCTGGGAAACAGTGTTCTAAATTAACGATAATCGTAAATCCAAAGGGACTTTACAATTAACGATAATCGTTAATTCAAAGAGGAGAACGCGTTGTTCGAATAGACCAAGTTCGATATATTAAAACAACCTCGTTCCCAAAGGAAAAGCCCTGGGAACGAGGTTGTTATTAAAATCCAAACTCATTTTCATGTGAATGAAAATTCATTTACATATGAAAAGATGAACACCAAGACTCGCTTCGAAAAAGAGGCCTGAGGTAATTCGGAAATGGAGTATTGGCCACCGTAAAGAGATTCGGAAGCTGACGTTCCGAGCGTTAGCCCTTCGAATTCGTGGGAGCGAATCAAGGAATTGTGGGTTGTACGTGGTTTATATACAGAAATATGGAGCTACGCTATTGGTTGGTGCCTGGCAACGTGAAAAACAACAGAATGAATTAGTTGAATGAAAAACGTTCGTTGATACCGTGAGGATTAAGAGTGCCGATTTGAAAAATAAATTTTTGTTCAAGAGTTTTTCTGCATGCATAATTATTACAGTGAGTGAAGCCTTGGAGCCAAGGCTGGCTCATAGCTGCCGGAGTTTATCCCGGTTTCTGTAGCATGAAGCGGCTAGAAGTATTTCTACTTCCCCTGGACGGGATGCTAGTCCATCGCAGGTCACTCCCCCGCAATTTTGTCAGGTTTCCCCAACAAATAGTAGGTACCCATTTATACACCTGGAGAGAAGCACTATGAGAGTAAAGTGTCTTGCCCAAGAACGCAACACACTGTCCCCGGCCAGGGCTCGAACCCGGACCACTCGCTCCGGAGTCGAGCGCACTAACCATGAGGCCACCGCGCCTCCCAAACTTGCATGCATAATTATTATAGGGTTGGATGAAAATCTTGTAGCTTCTTTTACGAGTACATTAGATGAAGCCAGTAACAACCCGTTGTACACCAAGAGCCTAACTAGGCATTGCAAAGACTAACTCAAAAGCGCGCTCTGATTGGTCGAAAATCCATGTTTTATCATAGTGTAAAACATAGAAAACGCGTGTTTTATTGTTTTTCGCCACATTACCTCTATATCATAAAGCAAATGAAGAAGCCTAAGCCGTGTATTCCCTCTTGTTCTCAAATGCCCGTCGTGTTTTATCATGCAGTATAATACACGGATTAGGCTTCTTTATTTGTTGAATAAAGCATAAGGTACGTGGTCGAAATGACTGAAGTCAGCGGTGCTGCTAAGCAGCACTAGCGCCTTGTGTTGGAATATCTTCCTCGTTAAAGGAGTTACTACAAGCAACAAGCAACGTTTACGAAAGAGGCTAGTTAACTTCAGTCACTTGTGCTTATGAGATCTCCAAGTAATGCTCAAGTTGGACAGCAAAACAAACTAGCTACAGCAGTTTAAAACAGTTCAACGACATCATGGCAATGGTGCGTCTTCTGAAGCACATCAAAGGTGTTCAATCGCATCCGCGGTTTGCACTGATCTCAATGATTTCTGTATGCATCACTGTGTTCATTGTCTACCGGAATATAATATTCTTCCCCATTTTAAGGTAACCAGTATGAAATAATTAACGATATCATTAACAATTTAACTTTACTCCTGTCCCTCACACAAACAATTAGTCAATGCGTTACTGGTCAGACACGGCAAAGGTTAATGGATAATTTGGTTTTATCAACTGGGTTGATAATGTGAATTGTCCACCGTAAAGACATTCGGAAGCTGAAGTTTCGAGCGTTAGCCCTTCGTTACAGGCGTTCTTTTAATTATTTGAGTTGACCCAAACTGTCATTAGGTTCGGCTCATGTGAAGTACGGCGTTTCATCATCATCGTCCTCATTACACCTCAGGCGGGTGTGTAATGCCGCTTTTTTTTTTACGCGGTTTCCGTAATCGTAAAATTTTTTAGGGGAGTGGGTGATTAGCCCACAGCCCAACCTCATAACCCGGAGGGCGGGGAGACTGTTCAGTTTGAGACTGCTACGGCGTTTAAACCGTGCCTAAAAATATGGGTTATTGACCAAGTGTGAGGTCAAGATAGCTCCGTCTTGCCCGCAGCTCGGGTAGCCAATCACAGCGCAGGGTTTGATTCATCTTGCCCGCTCACGGAGCTAGCCATATAATAAAACATGGTTAATGCAATGTTTAACAATTAGACTACGGCGTACAACTTCTGCCGTTTTGTAAAGTTAGAAAATACTCACATAACGAAACCCATTGTATGTGCTCTTTATAGTTTTATTATTGTGAGTGAATCAATCTTGTGTAACATTTTGGTATTGCCAGTCAACGTATCACGTACAGTGTCGTGTAATTGCGTTCAGAAGAAGAATGGAATATTCTAAGGAATAATATGGCACCAAAACAAACAAATAAATAAACAAGAACAAATGTCTGAAATAAGGGAGCTAGTTCTCTAGATTCTTTTAAGTCCAACCTGTTAGCATTTTTCAAGTAAAAAATTGGATTAATGTTAGTGTTAAGTATTGTTAAATTATTATGAATTAGGTATTTCATTTTATTTTTTTATTTTATTTTAGTCGGTGCGGTGTTTTACAATTTTACCGACGTGTACCATGTAAATGTAAACCATAAGCAACATGCTCAAACTCAGTGGAGTGCTGCTAAGTAGCACCTTTTGTTTTTGAAATTATCATAACTCAAGGCGGTGATTATCAGCATCTTACTGTTTCTGCATATTTCGGCTTCTGCTTACGCTTGTGCGCTAGTGTAAACAAGCCTTAAGGAATTAACAGTTTTACAGGGGTGTTCAAATGACGAGTGCTTTAAGGTAATTCCCTTGAAATTGTTCTACTATCAAACTTTTTTTGAAACTTGGCATAGTTAACATTCATGATATTACCATTAAAAACTGCAATGAAAAAATGGGGTCACCGTGCTTGTTTACGCGTCAGCAGGCTGTTAAAATGAAGTATTTTTACAGGTTGCGCGTTAAAAATTCGAATAATCTTCATACAGAATTAAGTCTTGATTACTTGAAAAACACAAAATTTTATCTTGAAAGTAAAGCTTCTTATATTCACATAAGTAGTATTGCTTCATTTAAGCCTTTTGATTGCCTGGTTACGGGAATATTGCACTTTTTCGGACAGTTCCGTGGTTAGCTTGAAGTCCTCGCGTTGGTCAAAATACACCCAGCATGAAACTATTTTGCAAAAAAAAAATCATGTTCTACTATCAAACTTTTTTCCTTCTTGAAATATGTTCTTTATTAGACTGTTCTTAGTAAATACCCTTCCACCCCCCCCCCCCCCAAAAAAAAAATCGGGAGTCACCAAGCTCGTTTAATAGAAAAGGGGCATTTATTTCGCTATCGAGCTTAGTTTGAGGGAAATCGATCTCTTCGGTTTTGTACGCGCACGCGCTCATTTGCGCGCGCTAATGACGCGAAAATCATGTGCAGCAGGGATGCGCAATGCAATACTAAGGAATTACCTTAATTGAACAAGGGTTTGCGTTAGGAGGAGTTGCATTGCATTTTCATTGCAATTTAAAGAAACAAAATTTGGACTTTTTTGCAACAAGTTATGTGTGTCATGTTTAATCATAAAAATTACAATTTCCTCGATTGTGATTGGTTTAAAAAACTCCAATTTTCCACTAATTCACTTGCCAAGTTGTTATCGGACAGTTTGTTATTGGACAGTTTGTTATCGGACAGTTTGTTATCGGACAGTTCAATAAGCCAATCACATTCAAAGTTGTAGTTTAAATCAATCAATCACATTCAAAGTTGTAGTTTAAATCAATCAATCTCAATTTCAGAGTGACATGAAAGAATTTACTTCTCCTTTGTCAGTATTTTCCCTTTCTTTGATAACTTGACAATTCTTTTTTTCTCGGAAATTGTAATTTTTATGATTAATTGGTAATAAGACCTCGTGTCGTCCAACTCGGTCTGATATCATACTCGTCATAAACAAATCAGGCACCGGCTGTGCGGTCGTCCGATTTTGTTATCACTTGTATGATTAGTCCTCGAGTAGCGTAGCCAATTAAAATGCAGGATTTGCATTAATCCACTAGTTGGGTGATACTAATTAAACAACAGAGTGTTTCTGTCGAGGAACTATCGGCTGATAGTTGCCCCGCGGAAATTTGATGTTCTTAAAACAAGTATTTGCCCGAGAAGCGAAGCTTGGAGGGCAAATATGCTAGTTTTAAAAACATCAAATTTCCAAGGGGCAACTATCAGATCGATAGTTACGAGACATAAACACTCTATTGTCTTTCTTTCCGGGGGGCAACTGGTCTGGTTTTCAAGGTTAACTCATAAGCATATAAAAAGGCACATAAGGTAGATGGATGCAATGACTGACTCGCTGCTAAGCAGCGCTAGTGTCTTTTATTGGACTATTTTCCTCGTTGACGGCGTTACTGCGAGCTTCAAGAACTTTTACGAAGGAAGCTACCTTAACTGATTTATTTCACTTTTGCTTATGAGTTCTTGACATAAAGCTCAAGTTGGACAGCGAAACAAACTAGCTACAGCAGTTTGAAACAGTTCAGTAACGACATCATGACAATGTTTCGACATCTGAAGCACATTAAAGGCATCCAAGCGCATTGGCTGTTTGTATTGATTTCAATTTCTGCGTGCATCACAGTGTTTATTGTCTACCGGAATACAATAATTTTCCCCGTTTTAAGGTAAGTTCTCAAGAACGGCCTGGATGAAATAATTAATGATATCATTACTTTAAAATCTAACTGTACTCCTGAACTTTGTACAAAAAATGGGTCAATGCGTTACTGGTCAAACTGTCCATCGGTTTATATGTAAATAAGCATAAAATTGTTTACTGTAAGCCTTACTGGTGTTCCTGTTCGGCTCAATTAAGCGCTGAGCTTAGTTCAAGTTTGCCTGAACAGCGTTCAGTCTACAGAGGTGGGTTATACCGCGATCAGCTCTAAAGATTTATTACACGTATTGGGTGACATAACATGCCAACTTCCCTCAAGAGTCCGTAAAACGTGGCAAGCCACTAACTTATCCTTAAGAAACTCATATTCTGTAACGTCGTAATATTCATATTCTGTATTATAATGGTCACTGTAAACGTGGTTAATGCAATGTTCGCATATTGAAAAAATTGCTAAACTTCTGTCGTTCCGTACAGTTTTAAAACAGTCGCATAATATATGTTTGTTTCATCACCCGAGAACCCATTATCTGCTCTTTGTGGTTTTATTTATTGTGCATGAATCAATCTTGTATTACATTTTAGTGTTGATAGCAAAAGAACATTTTAAGGAATAATATCTTACAAAAAGCAAAAAAAGAAATAAACAAGAGCAAAGTATGAAGCAGGGAATCAACCGTTTTAAAAACGGCAGATTAAATCAAATTAAAAAACTGTGTAGCAATTATGCAAATCATGCAAATTTTTTTATCATGTGTTGATAATTACTAAAATTTTCTGTCGCGCGCATTCAGTGAATGAACAGTTTTTTAGAAGGACAAAAAAAAAAACAATTCTCTAAACAATATCACGTAGTCTTTAATGAGAAAACAAACCACCCAAGAGTTTTGTTTTCGTTTTTCGTTAAATTTAATGACACTTCAAATAAAGCGATATGTTTTATCCTTATACCTCTGCTATCAGAAGTGTAAGAGCTCTAGTAAGCTGCTGCTGTTTGGTCATTGTAGCAGCTGTTAAGGCTATAGGGGCATGGCTTCTGTTGTTTGCTACATCACTCTCTGCGAACAGTGACGAGTGCTTTAATTGGACGAGGCTTTGCGTTAGAAGGACACATTACAATCTCTTTTCATAGCAATTTAAACTAACAAAATTTGGAATGAAAATTTTAGTGACGGATCGCGGGCTCAAGCCAAATCATTACTCTGGGGGAGAATGAGGGAGAACGTGCAAAGGCAAACTTTCAGCCTTAGCATTTTGTTGACTTTTCTTCCGACATATTATTTGCACAATTGTCTCTTAAAACGTCTCTGATATATTGCGTACGTGTACGTAACTTCCACAATGGTGGAAACATATGATACGCTTATTGGGTATAGTTTGTTAAAAATAAAAAATAGTAAAACCACACGCTGAACAATTACATGCTCAAATTAATCATTTTTTTAAGTTTCTGATCCAAGCAAACAAATCCTCTTTTTCCTTTATGGTTAATTATTGCAATCAGGAGCTTCGCTTTTTGGCTTGGCTAAATCTATATTAAAAACAAAGAATAAACCCACAGGAGATGCATTACAGCTCCAACTGCGAGTGATATTGTTACATCAGGTGATCTGTCGTGCATGGAGCTTCATTTGCCTTTTAAAGATTATCCTTATGGCTTCCCTTTATTAATATATTTACAATTTATTCGTTTGTTTATAGTACGCCATTAAATTGTAATAAATAAATCAATAAATAATTAATAAAATGGCTTCTTTTCAATTTCGTAGATCTACTTCAACCAGGCTGGTTGCTGTGTTTCAGCAGAAGACCCCCGGAACAGACGAATTACCTGCTCATAATGTCTCAAGCTGTCAACCTATAAGCCATATTTACTACCTCAAAACTCATAAAACTGGCTCCAGTACCATTGGGACCATACTTCTTAAATATGGAATCATCAGAAACCGGACAATTGTGCTGGATCCTGATCTGGCAGATATGCAATGGCCGGCGCCTCTTGAGTTAAATGAAGTCTCGAGTCTGGTGCAAAAAGACACAGCAAAGATATTTTCGTCTCACATAAGATTTAATAAAGGACCGGTGAACTCAGTTTTCCCCAAACCAAACGCAAAGTACATCACTATCCTTCGCAATCCTATCGACCGTTTTAAATCTGCTTGGCTTTTTTATGGTTACACGAGAACTACCGGAGTTTCGTCAGACGAACGTTCTCTAAACCCATTCCTGAGGTCGCCAAATGCTTTAGAAGAAATACGGAGAAGACTTTCTAAGAGCAAGATATATAGAATATATAACCATATTTCGAACTCAAACTTATTTGACATGGGTCTTGAGCAAGACAATTTCCAAAACATGGCATTAGTTACGAGTTACATTGACAAGATGGACCAAGAGTTCGACTTGGTGATGATAGCAGATTACTTCGATGAATCACTGATATTACTTAAACGATTGCTGTGCTGGGAATTTGAGGATATCGTTTACCTTAAGTTAAGAGTGAAGAAAAAGAAACTAGAGTTTGAAGAAGAGGTAAAGAAAAACATTCTAACTTGGAATCATGCAGATGTCACTCTGTTTAATCATTTCAATAAAACTTTCTGGAGGAAAGTTCAACAAGAGGGACATTCATTTTATGAAGATTTGAAAGCTTTCAGGAAAATAAATCAAGATTATCAAGCAATGTGTGAGTCTAGCGAATATAAGAGCAAAAAGTGCAAGTTATCAAAGACTCCTCCATGTAATATACTTGAACAGCTGTGGGGGCAACGTGGCAACACTTTTAGCGGTCACGGTTGTGGACACATTCCAAGTGACATTGCTGAACACCGTCTTCTGAAGTCGACTTAGTTGCTAGGGCCCCGTCTAAACTACGCCGGAAAAATTCTAAAACGCAGCTTTATTATTTAACGTCCATACTATATCCGTTAGGAAACGGAGCTTTTGGGAAACGCTCTTCAAACCGGAGGAATTTGAAAACGCTGGTGTCGCGTTTAAGTGTGGACGGAAAACATTTTGAAAACGATGACGTTACAAAAATCGTGTGATTTCCATGACCGAGTTTTTCTCAAACACAAATGAAAAATGACCAGTGATAAACCGGTCATTTTGAATAAGCCAACCGTCTTGTGAACGGAAAACATTTGATGCGTTTTCAGAGTGAAAACACCGTTTTCAAATTTCCCCACGCAGTGCGGACGTGGTCTAAAATTTGACAAGGACGCCTTCATTTAAATTATGTTATAGAATCATTTTCAAAATTACTTTCACTAATATTGTGCGCGTTTTGGTCTAATCTGCATGCTCTTGCTTGTCTCTACATTGGTAACAGTTGCTGGGGAATTCGTTGCAAACCTTTCGATTTTTGACCAATCACAACTACCAGAACTTCAATGGCAGTGTTGCGAATTTATTTATTTTATTTATTTATTTATTTATATGTTACGATGAAACAACAACAACGACGATATTAAATATTAGGAGAAATGTAGACTCGGAAAAAAACCGGTTAAAAACATCAGGTCTCAATATACTAAAAGTTATAATAAAAAATACTAATAATCTACCAATAAACAAACTATGCTAAATATTAATTAATTTTAATTAAGTAAGTCCTAAATTAATCATTAACCTAACCCTGTTTTCCATGAATGCCGTGTCTCATTTTGTAATTTACGATATCGTGATTACAGTAGAAATTTGTTTTTTGAATTGATTAAGCCGAGATTTTATCATCCTGAGATTGCAGGGTAGGCTGTTCCAGAGAGCTGCACCACTATAACTAAAACTGTTTTTTAAATAGTTAGTTCGTGGAAGAGGTACAACCAGTTTGTTTTCGCGGGAATCCCTTAAAGAATAACGCGTTCCATTGCGTTTTAGAAATTTAGACGATAGGTATTCAGGAACCAAACCATTTAAAGATCTATATACCATTAAGGCTTTCTGAATTTGACGCTGAGTACACAAATCTTTCCATCCGAGTTGTCGTATTAGACCTTTGGCATCAGCATCATAACTTGAGGATGTTAACAAGCGAGCGGCACGGTTCTGAAGTTTTTGTAGCCTGTCTGACAAAGTTTTATCGCAATTACCCCAGACAAGATTACAGTAGTCAAAATGAGGTTGAATTAGAGCGCTGTATATATAAAGCAGTGTATCTGGTGGGACAAAAGGCCTAATTCGTTTTATGGCACCAATCCCAGATGCGATCTTTTTGGACAGTTTATCAATATGGGTTTGCCAAGTTAGGTTTTCATCAATGAATACACCGAGCGATTTGACAGAGGAGACACGATTTATTGATTCATTATTAATCGAGAGCTCAAGTGTATCTGGAAGGGTACTCAATCTTTGCCTGGAACCAATCAACATAAATTCAGTTTTAGTCGCGTTTAAGGTAAGTTTGTTAGAAGTAAGCCATTGGTTCAAATTACTTAGATCGTGATTTAGATTAGACTGAATAGAATTCAGATCAGCTCCCGCATATGTGATGTGAGTGTCATCAGCATACATCCTAGGCTGGCATGATGATAAGCAGTTAGGCAAGTCGTTAATGTAAATAAGAAACAATAGGGGACCTAGGATTGTTCCTTGAGGTACTCCACATTTTAGTGAACAGGTTTTAGAAAGAGAACCATTAACAAGACATCGTTGTGTGCGGTTAGTTAAATATGAGTTGAACCAGTCAAGAGCTACTCCTTGAACTCCGTAATGGTTCATTTTAGTTCAAAGAATTTCGTGGTCAACCGTGTCAAATGCTTTTTTTAAATAAGGGTACATATGAATGGTTGGTTCAATTTAGCACTTTAAATTACACTTCAGAGTTAATTCTCTGTTCCACCATTTGTTTTTTAAATAGTTAGTTCGCGGAAGAGGTACAACCAGTTTGTTTTCGGAATCCCTTAAAGAATAACGCGTTCCATTGCGTTTTAGAAATTTAGACGATAGGTATTCAGGAACCAAAACATTTAAAGATCTATATACCATTAAGGCTTTCTGAATTTGACGCTTAGTACTCAAAGTTTCCATCCGAGTTTTCGTATTAGACCTTTGGCATCAGCATCATAACTTGAGGATGTTAACAAGCGAGCGGCACGGTTCTGAAGTTTTTGTAGCCTGTCTGACAAAGTTTTACCGCAATTACCCCAGACAAGATTACAGTAGTCATAATGAGGTTGAATTAGAGCGCTGTATATATAAAGCAGTGTATCTGGTGGGACAAAAGGCCTAATTCGTTTTATGGAACCAATCACAGATGCGATCTTTTTGGACAGTTTATCAATATGGGTTTGCCAAGTTAGGTTTTCATCAATGAATACACCGAGCGATTTGACAGAGGAGACACGATTTATTGATTCATTATTAATCGAGAGCTCAAGTGTATCTGGAAGGGTACTCAATCTTTGCCTGGAACCAATCAACATAAATTCAGTTTTAGTCGCGTTTAAGGTAAGTTTGTTATAAGTAAGCCATTGGTTCAAATTACTTAGATCGTGATTTAGATTAGACTGAATAGAATTCAGATCAGCTCCCGCATATGTGATGTGAGTGTCATCAGCATACATCCTAGGCTGACATGATGATAAGCAGTTAGGCAAGTCGTTAATGTAAATAAGAAACAATAGGGGACCTAGGATTGTTCCTTGAGGTACTCCACATTTTAGTGAACAGGTTTTAGAAAGAGAACCATTAACAAGACATCGTTGTGTGCGGTTAGTTAAATATGAGTTGAACCAGTCAAGAGCTACTCCTTGAACTCCGTAATGGTTCATTTTAGTTAAAAGAATTTCGTGATCAACCGTGTCAAATGCTTTTTTTAAATCGAGAAAAACTACAGCGTTAACATTACCGCGATAGATATTAAACGCCCAACTATCGGTAGCTTGAATTAGCTAGAATTCTATAAAGCGATTTTTTGCTGAAGTCATTTCTTACATTTTCCTTGATAACATACCACTATGAGCAGAGAAAGCATCACGCTAGATACAAATTGACACCAAAGTACTTGTAACGGAATATTCAAGGAGTTTGCTCGTGAAGGCTTGTATGTTGTTCAAGCTAACAAACTTGATCACCTATCTTAAATTAAGGGAGGTATGCTCAAGGTACAAAAAAAATTCATTAGCAAGGGCAAGGAAGCTTGTGTGCCTCTGGTTAATTTTCAAGGATTATAAAAGTAACCCATTGCTCGTTCGTTATTGAAAGTTACAGCATTAGTTATCTTAAGGGAGGCCGACCCTTGTTGAAATGAAAATAAAAGTAATTTGGCTTCGCAAAAACTTTCCTGTCTATCTGGTTACTTCTCAACAAATGACAAACTACAGCGTTGACGTCCAGCATAAGATTTACCCACGCGAAACCTTGTGTTACATTAATTTGTATTCTTTCTTTTACTTTCGTTCTTCATAATATGATAAAGAAATTTCCTTTTTTCAAATGAAAATAACAACTTCATACGTGCATGCCTACCAACTATGGTGAATGTGACTCACGAGGGTCAAGAGCAGCTCTTAGCCCCCGTAAACACAACGCCGGAGAAATTTGAAACGCAGTTTTATTGCTACGGTTAGGTCTACCGTCCACCAACTAATCAGCCACTAAAACGAAGCTTTTCGAAAACTCTCTTGAAACCGGAGGAATTTAAAAACGCAGCTTTATTTCTACGGTTAGGGCTACCGTCCACCGACTAATCCGTCACGAAAACTAAGCTTTTTGAAACCTCTCTTCAAACTGGAGGAATTGGAAAACGCCGGCTTTCGTGTTAACAAAGTTATGTCAACCCAATTTGAATAAGTTGGGTAAGAGAAATTCGGACGCGATAATGAGTAGTTCTTGCGCTGGTAACAAATTGTCCAATGTTTATGCAAGCACTGTTTTCAGGCCGATTATAAAAAAAAGTAAGACCTACTCGTTAGTTTGCTTTTCTGAATGTTTGAAATTTGAAATGAAATTTACTCTGTGACGCTGAAACTTTTAGTAACTATCCATTTGTCCCTCGTCGAAATATTGATGTGTCAACTGTCACGTCACGTCATTTGAAATTGCCATAGCAACCGCACTTAACTTCACTTGCAAGGCGTGCCAAAGTTCGTCTCTTGTGTCACAACTCCTTTTCATTGCACAATTAATGAGACACTGCTGCTGTGCAGTTTTAATATGTTACAGCCACACCCTCACGGGGGGAGGGGCAGATCTAACTGTACCACCAAAGGTAGTTTGGAAGGAAAAACATGGGTGGCAGGGAAGGCAGAGCCTATCTCCCCTAGAGTAGCGGCGTCTCTAGGGGAACCTATGTTACGGGGTAACATAGGATGGGCCAGAAGAGGGGTGCCCTTCTGGGAGATCAATAGGTCAGATGGTACGATGGCACCATCCTGGAGAGATCCGGACCTATTACCCAGGGTGGCAATAGCACTTACTGTGGGGCAAAGTGCAGTCTAGGTTGCACTTCCCTGCCACCGAAACTTTATTTATTAAGCTGCTATGGTTTACACAAAATATAGGAAAGAGAATGTAGCAGTAAATAGACCTATTAGGTTCATTAGGCAAGGGCTGCTGACTCACGAGAGGTCATTATCACCACATGGAGGAAAAAGAAAAAGACAATTGGACAGGACAAAGCAACCAATACAGGGGGGGGGGGGGGGGCGGAGGGGAAATCGGAGAACAGCCAAGCTTGCAATGGCCTGCGCCTCTTGAGTTAAATGAAGTCTCGAGTCTGGTGCAAAAAGACACAGCAAAGATATTTTCGTCTCACATAAGATTTAATAAAGGACCGGTGAACTCAGTTTTCCCCAAACCAAACGCAAAGTACATCACTATCCTTCGCAATCCTATCGACCGTTTTAAATCTGCTTGGCTTTTTTATGGTTACTCGAGAACTACCGGAGTTTCGTCAGACGAACGTCCTCTAAACACATTCCTGAGGTCGCCAAATGCTTTAGAAGAAATACGGAGGAATTTGAAAACGCTGGTGTCGCGTTTAAGTGTGGACGGAAAACATTTTGAAAACGATGACGTTACAAAAATCGTGTGATTATCATGACCGAGTTTTTCTCAAACACAAATGAAAAATGACCAGTGATAAACCGGTCATTTTGAATAAGCCAACCGTCTTGTGAACGGGGTCTAAAATTTGACAAGGACGCCTTCATTTAAATTATGTTATAGAATCATTTTCAAAATTACTTTCACTAATATTGTGCGCGTTTTGGTCTAATCTGCATGCTCTTGCTTGTCTCTACATTGGTAACAGTTGCTGGGGAATTCGTTGCAAACCTTTCGATTTTTGACCAATCACAACTACCAGAACTTCAATGGCAGTGTTGCGAATTTATTTATTTATTTATTTATTTATTTATTTTATTTATTTATTTATTTATTTATACACGGTTAAAAACATCAGGTCTCAATATACTAAAAGTTATAATAAAAAATACTAATAATCTACCAATAAACAAACTATGCTAAATATTAATTAATTTTAATTAAGTAAGTCCTAAATTAATCATTAACCTAACCCTGTTTTCCATGAATGCCGTGTCTCATTTTGTAATTTACGATATCGTGATTACAGTAGAAATTTGTTTTTTGAATTGATTAAGCCGAGATTTTATCATCCTGAGATTGCAGGGTAGGCTGTTCCAGAGAGCTGCACCACTATAACTAAAACTGTTTTTTAAATAGTTAGTTCGTGGAAGAGGTACAACCAGTTTGTTTTCGGAATCCCTTAAAGAATAACGCGTTCCATTGCGTTTTAGAAATTTAGACGATAGGTATTCAGGAACCAAACCATTTAAAGATCTATATACCATTAAGGCTTTCTGAATTTGACGCTGAGTACACAAATCTTTCCATCCGAGTTGTCGTATTAGACCTTTGGCATCAGCATCATAACTTGAGGATGTTAACAAGCGAGCGGCACGGTTCTGAAGTTTTTGTAGCCTGTCTGACAAAGTTTTACCGCAATTACCCCAGACAAGATTACAGTAGTCAAAATGAGGTTGAATTAGAGCGCTGTATATATAAAGCAGTGTATCTCGGGTGGGACAAAAGGCCTAATTCGTTTTATGGCACCAATCCCAGATGCGATCTTTTTGGACAGTTTATCAATATGGGTTTGCCAAGTTAGGTTTTCATCAATGAATACACCGGGCGATTTGACAGAGGAGACACGATTTATTGATTCATTATTAATCGAGAGCTCAAGTGTATCTGGAAGGGTACTCAATCTTTGCCTGGAACCAATCAACATAAATTCAGTTTTAGTCGCGTTTAAGGTAAGTTTGTTAGAAGTAAGCCATTGGTTCAAATTACTTAGATCGTGATTTAGATTAGACTGAATAGAATTCAGATCAGCTCCCGCATATGTGATGTGAGTGTCATCAGCATACATCCTAGGCTGGCATGATGATAAGCAGTTAGGCAAGTCGTTAATGTAAATAAGAAACAATAGGGGACTTAGGATTGTTCCTTGAGGTACTCCACATTTTAGTGAACAGGTTTTAGAAAGAGAACCATTAACAAGACATCGTTGTGTGCGGTTAGCTAAATATGAGTTGAACCAGTCAAGAGCTACTCCTTGAACTCCGTAATGGTTCATTTTATTTAAAAGAATTTCGTGATCAACCGTGTCAAATGCTTTTTTTAAATCGAGAAAAACTACAGCGTTAACATTACCGCGATAGATATTAAACGCCCAACTATCGGTAGCTTGAATTAGCTAGAATTCTATAAAGCGATTTTTTGCTGAAGTCATTTCTTACATTTTCCTTGATAACATACCACTATGAGCAGAGAAAGCATCACGCTAGATACAAATTGACACCAAAGTACTTGTAACGGAATATTCAAGTAGTTTGCTCGTGAAGGCTTGTATGTTGTTCAAGCTAACAAACTTGATCAGCTATCTTAAATTAAGGGAGGTATGCTCAAGGAACAAAAAAAATTCATTAGCAAGGGCAAGGAAGCTTGTGTACCTCTGGTTAATTTTCAAGGATTATAAAAGTAACCCATTGCTCGTTCGTTATTGAAAGTTACAGCATTAGTTATCTTAAGGGAGGCCGACCCTTGTTGAAATGAAAATAAAAGTAATTTGGCTTCGCAAAAACTTTCCTGTCTATCTGGTTACTTCTCAACAAATGACAAACTACAGCGTTGACGTCCAGCATAAGATTTACCCACGCGAAACCTTGTGTTACATTAATTTGTATTCTTTCTTTTACTTTCGTTCTTCATAATATGATAAAGAAATTTCCTTTTTTCAAATGAAAATAACAACTTCATACGTGCATGCCTACCAACTATGGTGAATGTGACTCACGAGGGTCAAGAGCAGCTCTTAGCCCCCGTAAACACAACGCCGGAGAAATTTGAAACGCAGTTTTATTGCTACGGTTAGGTCTACCGTCCACCAACTAATCAGCCACTAAAACGAAGCTTTTCGAAAACTCTCTTCAAACCGGAGGAATTTAAAAACGCAGCTTTATTTCTACGGTTAGGGCTACCGTCCACCGACTAATCCGTCACGAAAACTAAGCTTTTTGAAACCTCTCTTCAAACTGGAGGAATTGGAAAACGCCGGCTTTCGTGTTAACAAAGTTATGTCAACCCAATTTGAATAAGTTGGGTAAGAGAAATTCGGACGCGATAATGAGTAGTTCTTGCGCTGGTAACAAATTGTCCAATGTTTATGCAAGCACTGTTTTCAGGCCGATTATAAAAAAAAGTAAGACCTACTCGTTAGTTTGCTTTTCTGAATGTTTGAAATTTGAAATGAAATTTACTCTGTGATGCTGAAACTTTTAGTAACTATCCATTTGTCCCTCGTCGAAATATTGATGTGTCAACTGTCACGTCACGTCATTTGAGATTGCCATAGCAACCGCACTTAACTTCACTTGCAAGGCGTGCCAAAGTTCGTCTCTTGTGTCACAACTCCTTTTCATTGCACAATTAATGAGACACTGCTGCTGTGCAGTTTTAATATGTTACAGCCACACCCTCACGGGGGGAGGGGCAGATCTAACTGTACCACCAAAGGTAGTTTGGAAGGAAACAGAAACAAAACACAAATTGTAGTGGCAAAACATGGGTGGCAGGGAAGGCAGAGCCTATCTCCCCTAGAGTAGCGGCGTCTCTAGGGGAACCTATGTTACGGGGTAACATAGGATGGACCAGAAGATGGGTGCCCTTCCCTTCCACCGAAACTTTATTTATTAAGCTGCTATGGTTTACACAAACTATAGGAAAGAGAATGTAGCAGTTAATAGACCTATTAGGTTCATTAGGCAAGGGCTGCTGACTCACGAGAGGTCATTATCACCACATGGAGGAAAAAGAAAAAGACAATTGGACAGGACAAAGCTACCAATACAGGGGGGGGGGGGGGGGCGGGAGGGGAAAGCGGAGAACAGCCTAGCTTGAATAATAGCTTACAACTGGGACAGGGTCAGAAGACAATGAGATTATTAACTGGGGCCGGGATTGAAGGAGTTGGGAGGGGGGTTGGCCTGCTGAAATCACATGAGAGCATGGTGGGAAACTACTGGGAGCTTTGTCGTATGATTGCCCATGTGGTAAACAAATACTATACATTGGACGTTGACCTAAGGCTATTGCACAATAATTAAAATGGGAAAGATAGCAAACTAGTAACGCTTTAGATGACAGCTATGATGCAGACTACAGAGCTCATTAACCACAGTTTAAATGCTTAAACTTCTAATTATTAACTTTTATCCCATTATCGATATGGATTAATTTTCTACAAATAAACAGAGCATGTGACACGATATCATTTCTTGACCTACAGAACGAAGTTCATTTTCTATAAAAAAATTTCAATATTTAGAGAGGAAGCCACATCACCCTTAGCTGGTTTTCATGCGGTCCATTATCCTGGTCGAAATGGAATTTGGGGATGTTGCTTTTTTTTCGGAGGTAGAAAAACCGGAGAATCCGGAGAAAAACCCTCGCGGAGCAAGGCGAGAACCAACAATAACCAACAATAGCTCCTCGAGACAGAAACACTCTATTGTTTGAATAGAACGATACCCGAAAACTAGCATGCATCATCAAGTATGGGCCTAGATGGAAATATTGTTGCTTCGTTAACGAGCACATTAGACTAAAGACAAAATGAAATAACCCGTAGCGCATCCAGGGACTTAATACGCATAGCCGTTAACGATATCATCACCTGAATGCGAAAATAACAAACATAAGCTAACTCATAAGCATATAAAAAGGCGGCACATAAGCTAGATGGACGCAATGACTGACTCGCTGCTAAGCAGCGCTAGTGTCTTTTATTGGACTATTTTCCTCGTTGAAGGCGTTACTACGAGCTACAAGAACGTTTACGAAGGAAGCTACTTTAATAGATTTCACTTTTGCTTATGAGTTCTCGACATAATGCTCAAGCTGGACAGCGAAACAAACTAGCTACAGCAGTTTGAAACAGTTTAACGACATCATGTTTCGACTTCTGAAGCACATTAAAGGCATCCAAGCGCATTGGCTGTTTGTATTGATTTCAATTTCTGCGTGCATCACAGTGTTTATTGTCTACCGGAATATAATAATTTTCCCCGTTTTAAGGTAAGTTCTCAAGAACGGCCTGGATGAAATAATTAATGATATCATTACTTGAAAATCTAACTGTACTCCTGAACTTTGTACAAAAAATGGGTCAATGCGTTACTGGTCAAACTGTCCATCGGTTTATATGCTGAATAAGCATAAAATTGTTTACTGTAAGCCTTACTGGTGTTCCTGTTCAGCGCAATTAAGCGTTGAGCTTAGTTCAAGTTTGCCTGAACAGCGTTCAGTCTACAGATGTGAGTTATTTACGATCAGCTCTAAAGATTTATTACACGTATTGGGTGACATAACATGCCAACTTGCCTCAAGAGTCTGTAAAACGTGGCAAGCCACTAACTTATCCTTAAGAAACTCATATTCTGTAACGTCGTAATATTCATATTCTGTATAATAATGGTCAGTGTAAACGTGGTTAATGCAATGTTCGCATATTGAGAAAATTAATTGCTAAACTTCTGACGTTCAGAAAAAAGAACATTTTAAGGAATAATATCATACAAAAAGCAATAAACGAAATAAACAAGAGCAAAGTATGAAACAGGGAATCAACCGTTTTAAAAACGACAGATTAAATCAAATTAAAAAACTGTGTAGCAATTATGCAAATCATGCAAATTTTTTATCATGTGTTGATAATTACCGCCGTCGCTTTAAAATTTTCTGTCCCTCGTATTCAGTGAATGAACAGTTTTTTAGAAGGACAAAAAAAAAACTTCTCTAAAGAATATCACGTAGTCTTTAATGAGAAAACAAACCACCCAAGAGTTTTGTTTTCGTTTTTCGTTAAATTTAATGACACTTCAAATAAAGCGATATGTTTTATCCTTATACCTCTGCTATCAGAAGTGTAAGAGCTCTAGTAAGCTGCTGCTGTTTGGTCATTGTAGCAGCTGTTAAGGCTATAGGGGCATGGCTTCTGTTGTTTGCTACATCACTCTCTGCGAACAGTTACGAGTGCTTTAATTGGACGAGGGTTTGCGTTAGAAGGACACATTACAATCTCTTTTCATTGCAATTTAAACTAACAAAATTTGGATTGAACATTTTAGTGACGGATCGCGGGCTCAAGCCAAATTATTACTCTGGGGGAGAGGGAGGGAGAACGTGCAAAGGCAAACTTTCCGCCTTAGCATTTTGTTGACTTTTCTTCCGACATATTATTTGCACAATTGTCTCTTAAAACGTCTCTATAATGCGTACGTATAGGTAACTTCCACAATCGTGGAAAAAAAAAAAAAGCCTATGTTGGGTATAGTTTGTTATAATTTAACTGAAAAAATAGTAAAACCACACGCTGAACAATTACATGCTCAAATTAATCATTTTTTTAAGTTTCTGATCCAAGCAAACAAATCCTCTTTTTCCTTTATGGTTAATTATTGCAATCAGGAGCTTCGCTTTTTGGCTTGGCTAAATCTATATTAAAAACAACGAATAAACCCACAGGAGATTCATTACAGCTCCAACTGTGAGTGATATTATTACATCAGGTGATCTGTCGTGTATGGAGCTTCATTTGCCTTTGCCTTCATTATCCTTATGGATTCCCTTTATTTATATATTTATAATTTACTCGTTTGTTTATAGTACGCCATTAAATTGTAATAAATAAATCAATAAATAATTAAATATTAAAATGACTTCTTTTCAATTTCGTAGATCTACTTCAACCAGGCTGGTTGCTGTGTTTCAGCAGAAGACCCCCGGAACAGACGAATTACCTGCTCATTATAATGTTTCAAGCTGCGAACCTATAAGCCATATTTACTACCTCAAAACTCATAAAACTGGCTCCAGTACCATTGGGACCATGCTCCTTAAATATGGAATCATCAGAAACCGGACAATTGTGCTGGATCCTGATCTGGCAGATATGCAATGGCCGGCGCCTCTTGAGTTAAATGAAGTCTCGAGTCTGGTGCAAAAAGACACAGCAAAGATATTTTCGTCTCACATAAGATTTAATAAAGGACCGGTGAACTCAGTTTTCCCCAAACCAAACGCAAAGTACATCACTATCCTTCGCAATCCTATCGACCGTTTTAAATCTGCTTGGCTTTTTTATGGTTACACGAGAACTACCGGAGTTTCGTCAGACGAACGTCCTCTAAACACATTCCTGAGGTCGCCAAATGCTTTAGAAGAAATACGGAGAAGACTTTCTAAGAGCAAGATATATAGAATATATAACCATATTTCGAACTCAAACTTATTTGACATGGGTCTTGAGCAAGACAATTTCCAAAACATGGCATTAGTTACGAGTTACATTGACAAGATGGACCAAGAGTTCGACTTGGTGATGATAGCAGATTACTTCGATGAATCACTGATATTACTTAAACGATTGCTGTGCTGGGAATTTGAGGATATCGTTTACCTTAAGTTAAGAGTGAAGAAAAAGAAACTAGAGTTTGAAGAAGAGATAAAGAAAAACATTCTAACTTGGAATCATGCAGATGTCACTCTGTTTAATCATTTCAATAAAACTTTCTGGAGGAAAGTTCAACAAGAGGGACATTCATTTTATGAAGATTTGAAAGCTTTCAGGAAAATAAATCAAGATTATCAAGCAATGTGTGAGTCTAGCGAATATAAGAGCAAAAAGTGCAAGTTATCAAAGACTCCTCCATGTAATATACTTGAACAGCTGTGGGGGCAACGTGGCAACACTTTTAGCGGTCACGGTTGTGGACCCATTCCAAGTGACATTGCTGAACACCGTCTTCTGAAGTCGACTTAGTTGCTAGGGCCCCGTCTAAACTACGCCGGAAAAATTCTAAAACGCAGCTTTATTATTTAACGTCCATACTATATCCGTTAGGAAACGGAGCTTTTGGGAAACGCTCTTCAAACCGGAGGAATTTGAAAACGCTGGTGTCGCGTTTAAGTGTGGACGGAAAACATTTTGAAAACGATGACGTTACAAAAATCGTGTGATTATCATGACCGAGGTGTTCTCAAACACAAATGAAAAATGACCAGTGATAAACCGGTCATTTTGAATAAGCCAAAAGTATTGTGAACGGAAAACATTTGATGCGTTTTCAGAGTGGAAATTCCCCACGCAGTGCGAACGGGGTGTAAAATTTGACAAGGACGCCTTCATTTAAATTATGTTATAGAATCATTTTCAAAATTACTTTCACTAATATTGTGCGCGTTTTGGTCTAATCTGCATGCTCTTGCTTGTCTCTACATTGGTAACAGTTGCTGGGGAATTCGTTGCAAACCTTTCGATTTTTGACCAATCACAACTACCAGAACTTCAATGGCAGTGTTGCGAATTTATTTATTTATTTATTTATTTATTTTATACACGGTTAAAAACATCAGGTCTCAATATACTAAAAGTTATAATAAAAAATACTAATAATCTACCAATAAACAAACTATGCTAAATATTAATTAATTTTAATTAAGTAAGTCCTAAATTAATCATTAACCTAACCCTGTTTTCCATGAATGCCGTGTCTCATTTTGTAATTTACGATATCGTGATTACAGTAGAAATTTGTTTTTTGAATTGATTAAGCCGAGATTTTATCATCCTGAGATTGCAGGGTAGGCTGTTCCAGAGAGCTGCACCACTATAACTAAAACTGTTTTTTAAATAGTTAGTTCGTGGAAGAGGTACAACCAGTTTGTTTTCGGAATCCCTTAAAGAATAACGCGTTCCATTGCGTTTTAGAAATTTAGACGATAGGTATTCAGGATCCAAACCATTTAAAGATCTATATACCATTAAGGCATTCTGAATTTGACGCTGAGTACACAAATCTTTCCATCCGAGTTGTCGTATTAGACCTTTGGCATCAGCATCATAACTTGAGGATGTTAACAAGCGAGCGGCACGGTTCTGAAATTTTTGTAGCCTGTCTGACAAAGTTTTACCGCAATTACCCCAGACAAGATTACAGTAGTCAAAATGAGGTTGAATTAGAGCGCTGTATATATAAAGCAGTTTATCTGGTGGGACAAAAGGCCTAATTCGTTTTATGGTACCAATCCCAGATGCGATCTTTTTGGACAGTTTATCAATATGGGTTTGCCAAGTTAGGTTTTCATCAATGAATACACCGAGCGATTTGACAGAGGAGACACGATTTATTGATTCATTATTAATCGAGAGCTCAAGTGTATCTGGAAGGGTACTCAATCTTTGCCTGGAACCAATCAACATAAATTCAGTTTTAGTCGCGTTTAAGGTAAGTTTGTTAGAAGTAAGCCATTGGTTCAAATTACTTAGATCGTGATTTAGATTAGACTGAATAGAATTCAGATCAGCTCCCGCATATGTGATGTGAGTGTCATCAGCATACATCCTAGGCTGACATGATGATAAGCAGTTAGGCAAGTCGTTAATGTAAATAAGAAACAATAGGGGACCTAGGATTGTTCCTTGAGGTACTCCACATTTTAGTGAACAGGTTTTAGAAAGAGAACCATTAACAAGACATCGTTGTGTGCGGTTAGTTAAATATGAGTTGAACCAGTCAAGAGCTACTCCTTGAACTCCGTAATGGTTCATTTTATTTAAAAGAATTTCGTGATCAACCGTGTCAAATGCTTTTTTTAAATCGAGAAAAACTACAGCGTTAACATTACCGCGATAGATATTAAACGCCCAACTATCGGTAGCTTGAATTAGCTAGAATTCTATAAAGCGATTTTTTGCTGAAGTCATTTCTTACATTTTCCTTGATAACATACCACTATGAGCAGAGAAAGCATCACGCTAGATACAAATTGACACCAAAGTACTTGTAACGGAATATTCAAGTAGTTTGCTCGTGAAGGCTTGTATGTTGTTCAAGCTAACAAACTTGATCACCTACCTTAAATTAATGGAGGTATGCTCAAGGAACAAAAAAAATTCATTAGCAAGGGCAAGGAAGCTTGTGTGCCTCTGGTTAATTTTCAAGGATTATAAAAGTAACCGCTCGTTCGTTATTGAAAGTTACAGCATTAGTTATCTTAAGGGAGGCCGACCCTTGTTGAAATGAAAATAAAAGTAATTTGGCTTCGCAAAAACTTTCCTGTCTATCTGGTTACTTCTCAACAAATGACAAACTACAGCGTTGACGTCCAGCATAAGATTTACCCACGCGAAACCTTGTGTTACATTAATTTGTATTCTTTCTTTTACTTTCGTTCTTCATAATATGATAAAGAAATTTCCTTTTTTCAAATGAAAATAACAACTTCATACGTGCATGCCTACCAACTATGGTGAATGTGACTCACGAGGGTCAAGAGCAGCT
>OZ026609.1:1127700-1140200 GCA_964020085.1 Micromussa lordhowensis
CTTCAACCAGGCTGGTTGCTGTGTTTCAGCAGAAGACCCCCGGAACAGACGAATTACCTGCTCATTATAATGTCTCAAGCTGCCAACCTATAAGCCACATTTACTACCTCAAAACTCATAAAACTGGCTCCAGTACCATTGGGACCATGCTCCTTAAATATGGAATCATCAGAAACCGGACAATTGTGCTGGATCCTGATCTGGCAGATATGCAATGGCCGGCGCCTCTTGAGTTAAATGAAGTCTCGAGTCTGGTGCAAAAAGACACAGCAAAGATATTTTCGTCTCACATAAGATTTAATAAAGGACCGGTGAACTCAGTTTTCCCCAAACCAAACGCAAAGTACATCACTATCCTTCGCAATCCTATCGACCGTTTTAAATCTGCTTGGCTTTTTTATGGTTACTCGAGAAATTCCAGAGTTCCGTCAGACGAAAGTCATCTAAACACATTCCTGAGGTCACCAAATGCTTTAGAAGAAATACGGAGAAGACTTTCCAAGACTAAGATATATAAAATATATAACTATATTTCGAACTCAAACTTATTTGACATGGGTCTTGAGCAAGACGATTTCCAAAACATGGCATTAGTTAAGAGTTACATTGACAAGATGGACCAAGAGTTCGACTTGGTGATGATAGCAGATTACTTCGACGAATCACTGATATTACTTAAACGATTGCTGTGCTGGGAATTTGAGGATATCGTTTACGTTAAGTTAAGAGTGAAGAAAGAGAACCTAGAGTTTGAAGAAGAGGTAAAGAAAAACATTCTAACTTGGAATCATGCAGATGCCACTCTATTTGATCATTTCAATAAAACTTTCTGGAGGAAAGTTCAACAAGAGGGACATTCATTTTATGAAGATTTGAAAGCTTTCAGGAAAATAAATCAAGATTATCAAGCAATGTGTGAGTCTAGCGAATATAAGAGCAAAAAGTGCAAGTTATCAAAGACTCCTCCATGTAATATACTTGAACAGCTGTGGGGGCAACGTGGCAACACTTTTAGCGGTCACGGTTGTGGACCCATTCCAAGTGACATTGCAGAACACCGTCGCCAGAACACAACTTAGCTGATGCTAAAATGTGACAAGGACGCCTTCATTGAAATAATGTCGTAGAGTTACGGTTAGAAAATTTAAGGATATTTAGAAATATTCATAACTTTTTTTTTGGATTAGCCCTGTGTTTACCTCGCTATTTTCTTAAAACAATAGTTCTGAAAAGACCCTGAGCGGAAGTCATCTTCAGAGTCAAGTGAATACTAGATAAATGGGTTGAATCGGATTGAGGCCTTGAGCCACTGTATTTAATTCCGAGCTTTCGCCGTTCTATGGCATTAACAGGGCATGAGAGAAAATATTCCACAGTGCGTGGTATAAATGTGGTGTAGGTGACGCTAATGATAGAATATATTAAGGACAATGAGTGTAAAATGGTTTATGGAAATATACATTTTTTTTCCAAGCATGCATGCTGAGTGGGCCGGAATCTTAAATCCTCGAATTTGATTGGCTAATCACGCGCACGTGTCCGGTCCAACTTTTTACGATATGGCTCATGGGCCGGAATTTTTTCCCGGCCCGCTGTAGCGATTAAGACTCGCTAAAAACTTTAATGTTACAAAGTTTGTTGTAAACATCCCCGCGTAGTAAAAAAATATGCTAGGTCGGTCCGTATGGGAAAAACTGTGCCCTTGGTCTTAAGTACGGCCCGAGGCCGAACTAAAGACCTCGGGTACAGTTTTTTGCCATGCGGACCTCCCGCCCGGACATCAGCATTGAAAAGAAAAAAATCGCATTAAGGTTCTATAAAAATGGGTTAAAATACAAAGATGTAGGAAAATGTAGACAGTTTGGAACATAGTACTTTCTTAAAGCACCAAAATTTTCATGAAACACCCTTGACGACCATAGTCGCCATAGAGACACCAAGTCACGTGACTGAGCAATAGACACACTGATTTGCTCAATCCCTGATAATTTTTCAGGAATATTCAAGCCGTTTAGCCGTCACCGCTTGAATGATTGTCAAAAAACATTTGAAGTCAGTGCAGGGCTTGGACAATTCAAAATAGAGTATTTTAGTCTGCAGGCGACTCAGCGAAGCGGCATTTTTGCGGCTAATATGAACAACTACTAAGAACGCTGAAAATTAGGAATTTTTGGTGAAACGTTGTTACGGGAAAAGTATATCTTGGCAATAAACTAGAAAATAAAGACAGCGGGTTTTGGGCTAACTTGGAACTAATGTAGCTAAATTATCTTATTCGAGGCATACTACACAATATTGTTTATTTATTGAACTAATTGTGATTGAAACAATTATGGAGTGTATCTCAGTGTGACGTTGGGTTATATGAAATTATCTTTTAAGGCATTGCTAAGAATAACTATGAAGGTTCGAGTACACGTGTTTCTTTGTTTTAAGATTTCTTTCCCCTAAATAACCAATAAACACAATATTATAATAGTGTGGCAGATATCATGGCTATTTCATAATCAATTTTAATTAAATTCCCTCTATAGCGGTAAGTAGACAAATTTTCCGCCATTTTTATATAATGTTTGTTTCCTATACACGTAATGTGTGCTCTCTAAGATATGGACTACATTTTCAAACTTCTTTTTCGTTTAAAGTGCCTATAACCCCAGAATTTTTTTTTGGCTAAGATGAAACTTAGACAAACACACAAAAAGAATTTGCCAAAATTTTCGGTTTGTGATATTTTTAAGGGCTTTAAAAATTAACAGAAAGTAGTTGAAATTTGATATCTTTTGTGTTATGACCGAGCTGGTGAGGGGTCTGGGTATATTCCTGGGTTGACGTCACATATTCATTTACATAGCATTAACTCTTTATAAACATGCACGCAAAACAGTCTGTGACGTCAACCCAGTAATACACCCAGGCTCCTCGCCAGCTCGGTCATGTATCAAATTTCAGCTACTTTATGTTAATTTTTAAAGCCCTTAAAAATATCACAAACCGAAAATTTTGGCAAATTCTTTCTGTTTGTCTAAGTTTCATCTTAGCCAAAAAAAATTCTGGGGTTATTGACACTTTAAAAAATCCACATGAATTTAAAGCAATTTATTTCGCTACAAACAAAGAAGGTAATCAGAACACATGTAGGGGGAGGCTTTTAAGATTAATTTTAATGTTTTACAACAAGCAAGAGAGCATTTTCACTAACTAGAAACTCAAGAAATTAAGAATTCGCATCAAACTTTAAATTTTTAAAACAGAATTGCATAAATTTCTTGCGAATTTTGCCATTAAATAGCATAAATTATTTTCCCTGCATGAGTGTATAATAATTGACTTGGATGAAATATGTCATTTTACCATATTAGATGTTCGTTTTGATTCAGCCTGTTGTAGCTATCAGAGGCGACGGAAAATTGCTTACTTACAATTTTAATCGCTCTACATAATCCACAGAAATAGAGTGTCCTTTTTGCACCTAACTACACCGGATAAGAGCTGCAGAACTGCTTCACAGTATCCTTAACCGCTTGCCTTACTTCCTTACTCTTCCAGCAGTACAAAATCGGGTTTAAAGATGAGTTTAAGAAAACAGGCGTGATTGTAAATTTAAAAGCGACGTTGGCAGCTGGAGGCAATCTTTTGTCAAGCCCCAAAAGACTAGCTGCCACAAACGTTGTTGTGTAATAGGGGAGATCACACACAAGAAGTGTAATTTGCAGCCATAGTACAGTAGAAACTGTTTTTCTATATCGAGCTTTGTTCAACGGACTTGTTCCTCCTTCGTTCGGTTGGTGAACATGGTCTTGTTCTACCTGCGTTTGATGATGGCGGAGGGTGTGGTAGAGCTTCAAATAACAGAAGCTTGAGGTTACTATACACAGAAACAGCATTGCAGTGACGATAAGTCCTACAACGAAGGTGCTTACCGCGAGAGCTAAAGCGATAAAACCGCTGAACATCCACCACAATACTACGACGACACGAACTCGCTTCAAGGTCACAACTTGTTTGTATCGTAATTTTAACAACAGAGCGAGAAGTCTGTCTATACACTGATTGTACTTAACGTTAGCAACGACACACCGCTAAACATCGTGCCGGTGATACTGACGAATGCAAAGCTGATGTAACAGATGTTCCAGTATTCGTTGGTCAGAGCTAACAGGGAGATAACATACAAAGGGTGTGCTATCAGTCCCACACAGAGATCGATGCTTGAATTACCCCGGGGGGTGTACTTAAGGTATCAGCCAGGGTTCAGGACCGTCCGCGCGCGGATCGCTGTAGCGCTTTCATTTCTGTTATAAACCCCAACAAACCATACATTTTCTGAAAGCTTAATAGTTCCACTTTATGGCTCATTCCTTTAAAAATCTAAAAATCGTAAGAGATAGCGTAATTGAGACGTTTTTCTTGAAAGCATATGTCTGTGTAAATTCAACTCCAGTCCCGCTAAGAATGAGCGGAAGAGAACGATAAACATCGCATTTGCTTCTTGACACGTTCTACTAAAAAACCGTGTCGGCGATTTTTGATACGTGCATTTGTTCTTTTGCGACAATAGGATAAAGTCAGAGGGGACAAATCATCAGCACTTCCTTTGAAAAAATGACGATTATTCGAAAACGGAAAAAGAAAACAAAAATCGCCGACACGGTTTTCGAGAAAAACTATCTGACAATACGCTGGCCAAATTTCAGCTAAATCGGTTCAGGGGCTGGCGACTTGGAGTTAAAAACGTACGCTTAACTTTCCAAAATTTTCGTTCCGAGAAAACAAGAAAAATAGATTTTTTGCGGCATCTAACCTCAACAGGATTATAACACCTAATCATCCATTTTGATGTTTACCAGAGAGGGATCATCTTGCAATAACAATAGGCGTTTGACAGGTGATATGCAGCAGGCCATTTACGCGGGACGTGGCGGGAACTATACTGCATTTTCCGGTCGGATGCAAATCACAAGTATCAGAGGTTAGTTAATTCAAAATTATCGTTCCACGTATACAGATCTTGCCGCAATCTCAAACGTTCTAATTTAATCTTCTTCCCAAGATAACAGTTGGGTTCATCGACATGCCAAAAGCGCTGCACAAGGCAAAAGAAAACGAGGACCAAACGGCGACTGTAACTCCTTGTCAAGCCGCCTCGGAAAGTCAGTCAAATGACGTTAAAGAAAGATTGCTGGAAGAGATGAAACTTGTTGGGTAAGACTTTTTTAAAATTTCTCAGACATCCGTAACGTGGATAATTTGAGCAAGACATCTTGTATTTATGTAAACAGTAATATTTTACGACGCGGGCATTTGCACGAGCTGTGCCGTAGTTTTATTTCATACTCTCGCTCGTTCCCATTAGGCACTAATTCGATTTCTACATGTATTTAGGCCATCATATACCTATTTTCTATTTCAGTTATGACGGCAATCATTTTGCTAATTCTTTGGAGGTTAGCGTGCTTGACAGGTCACCGATTCGTTGATCTTCTCCTGTAGCCTTTCAACGGCTACGATAGCGTGGCCATGGATCTTTTGCCATGTTTCAGTGCTTTCCAGATCTGTAAGAGGTTCTTCAACCGTAATTTTTGATCGGCTTGCACTACATGTTGACGAGGAAATCGACGGGTCGCATTCGGCGCTTGGCTGCTCATTCAACTCGTTTAGCCATTGCTCTTGGTCGAAGTAAGAACCTTTATCGCTCTCCGCTAATTTCTGAGCCCAATCAGAGCTAAACAATTTTTTCCCCTTCTTTGGCCTTGCCGTTGCAGACGAAAATGGGCAAGACCTCTTCTTTTTTTTCGCAGGCATTTGAATCAATCTTGCGGCATGTATTGCGTGATAAAATGACACCACTATACCTTGTGATTTGTTTCGTGACGTGTTGACATACAAGTTAATCCAGAATGACAGGACTTGTCAACGGGTAATTAAAACAATTAACGTGTAGCAAACTTCAACGTCCAATAACTTTGCAACGAAATAATATTTTTTGGTGGAATTTTTTTTAAAAGAAAGCTCTTGAAAAGCTCTATCAGCACGTCTCGAAATAAAAAATTTCGAAAATTCGCATTTTGAACCCTGGCTGATACATACGGGGAGGCTCCGCCCCGAGGTCCAACCCCTTACCCTTTTATATACTATTTTGGCAGAAAAGGTACCCCTTTTATATACCTTTTATTGAGAAAAGGTACCCCTTTGACATGCCTACTTTAGAACACTGCACCCTATTTCTAAGCCCTTCTTGTTGTCATTTTCATGTAGTGCTTAATAAATAAACTGATACAGCCATAAGTGTGTCTATTCGAAATACTTTAATTAAAGGCCCTTGTAAATACCTAAATGACCGATTTCCCTACCCTTTTATATACCTCAACTTGTGAAATCCCTACCCTTTTATATACCTGAAGCCTGAAAAAGGTACCCCTTTCGGGCGGAGCCTCCCCGTGTAGGCCATTATAGGGAGTACCCCCCCCCCCCCACCCCTGGGATGCTTGCGAGGCAACGAAACAGTAGTTTCGATGGAGGATGAAGTCACGACTCCTTTGAGAGCCACAAGGATTAGAACATTTCCTAGAACTGCTGTGACGGACAAAAAAATATTCAATGCTGACAATATTATATTTCCAAGTACTCCTTGCTCAGGGGTAGCGGTGCAGAATTGTAGTCGAGTTGTGTTTAGTTTGCCATCTTCAGTCGAATTCTCCATTTTTGTTTCACAAAAACGTTACTAAACCGTGAATTGTTTTCTAGAATTTCACAAAGAGCTTGACGATCTTCAAATCCTTCACGTTGCTTTTTTTCAGTAGAACCGTTTCTGTTGTCCAGAAATTAAAAAGAACCCTGCAATTTTGTTTTCGTCCGTCGTGTGAGTCATAAGAGTCATAAGTGTTTTTATCACTCAGGTGTTCCACTACTGGTTATAATTATTGCACTCACTCCCTAATTTCGTTTTTCCGTTATTGTTTACTTTATTTCTATCACAGATAGGTTAAAATAAATGTAATATTCACCCCAACACAGCACACATGCCATGCACGCGTCTCGCCCCCAGGATTTCACGTGACCATTTTTCCTTGCGATTTATTTACAGTCTCGCTCGACAGACTAAGCGAAAGAGGGGCAACTCGTTGTGTAAGGATTTTTTGACTTGAGTCGTGTGCCGGCATAGTGAATTGAAACGAAAGCACCATTACCAAGCACGGACAAAAAGTTTCGACCAGCACTGCGAGAATTCTGGTATCGAAGAAGGTAGGTAGGGTTAAGTCTGCATACGGGCTAAGTGACCGATCAGGTCGGCGCTTATCTCAAGTTCTGTAGCATGAAGCGACTAGGAGTATTTCTACTCCCCCCTGGATGGAATGCTAGTCAATCGCAGGGTTACCCCCAGCATTAAAATTCCCCTGTATCCATTTATACACCTGTGTCGGGAGAGATGCATTGAGTAAAGTGTCTTGCCTAAGAACACAAAATAATGTCCCGGGCCAAGGCTCGAACCCGATGCGGAGACGAACGTCCTGACCATGAGGCCACCGCGCCTTCTTCGAATCGAAGAAAACACATGATCACGTAAATTGAGAAGATGAAGTTGAAGTTGGGTGCCGCGAGGCGAAGGAACGGATAAGTTAAGGTACTGATCGGACTAGGTGTAAAATATACGAGTTCTGCTCTGGTACCAAATAAATTTACGCGTGTGGGCTTGAATTTATTTTATCCTAAACCACACTTCCCTGGGGCATAGGAAATTGCCCTTTGGTGAAACATTTGACAGCGGATGTAAAACAGACTTCATTTCAAATTAATCAATGAGGCTCGATTAACGTGCCATGTTTTGCTGTATTCTATAGGTGTTTTCCTGTATGCATCAATTATATTGTACGTACAACAGAACCTCTTTGATACGGACACTAAAGCTAAGGGGGAGTTGACGTTGTTTTAGAAGAGTTTATATGAATTCTGATTTCAATGGGACCAAGGTGACTGTCCTTAATATAGAGGCGCCCGTATTTTAAAGACGTCCATAAGGCGAGACTCATGGTATATATGTATCTCTGATTGGCGACAAAACGTTTTACAGCAGTATTCATTTGTGCGTCGAAACGTATTCATTTTTTGCGTCGATAACGCCACACGAATGGCTCATAAAACTCACGCCACTTTTTTTCCAATCAGGAGTAAAATGTGTCAGCACGACGTTATTACTTCGCGAGTTTTGATTGGCTTACTGGATCGCCTGCGTCTTTTGTGATTGGCTGGATTGCCTGCGTCTTTTGTGATTGTCCGGAGCGATAGAGCAGTTTACAATTGAGTGTCTAAAGTAATCAGGCAATAGGCTATTTACGAGTTAAACTTGTGCCTCTGTGTCAAAACGAGTGCAAAACCTATCTTGTGAAAATGAGTTTGATTTGTATGAAAGCGAACTTGAAGGTGAAAGTTATTTCCACATTAATGATTTCGCTAGTGATGACGCAAATCTGTCCCGAATCTGGTCATGAACGCTGATTGGTTCGATCGGTAATTATGCTTAACTAAGTCCGTAAATATGCAGGCCATTGAGTATTCTCACCAAAACAAATACGTGTTATTAAAATGGGGTTGACTGACCTACGCGAATCCTACGGTCAGTGGCATTTTTTCATTTGCCGTTAATTCTCTTTTCGGTCGCTCGACCGTTTTTGTTGCTTCACTCTTGTTTATGAAGGACACTTTATCTTGTGTTATAAGGAGGATTTTCCAGTAGAGTTGAGCCGTTAGACCGTGCTGTGGTAAATTTTTAGAGGTCGCAGGTCTGCATTATCTACCTGTCCCTTCGTCGAGTCTGACACCTCTGTAATTTGCCCTGTGTTAATGCATTGTTCAGGCTCATTTCTATTGCAAGAAGAGATGTGTTTTTAAGTCTCGAAGTATTTGCTTTCGAGGGACAAATTAAAAATGAAATTTACCATGAACATGTTGTTTACTTGCATTCTATATTGTGACACCGGGCGCGGCTGTGATTAGAACTGTTTGCAAGGACAGCAGATAGATTCTTATCACGGATATCATATTTTCGGAGAGGCCGTAACTTTACTTCGAGAAAGCTATACGTTTGTCTAGAGATATTACGCTTCTTGCAGCTATCCGAAAAAAGTTTTAATTCAGAAATTGTCGACCGCGCAAGTCATTTTCCACGGTAATAATGTTAACCACTAACCTTTGTCACTTCTCGATTTGCTTTTTACATGACAGACAAAAAAACGGAAAAGTGAAAAGAAGTGAATTTGTCGAATTCGCGGGAGAAAGTCGAACAAATGTTCGAGATATCGCGGTATCTTTTGCAGGAGCTCAGTGATCTTAATATCACTGAGTCCTCACATAGTATCTGTCGCGCTTTTCAGCGCCTCTTCTGCAAAGAATGCAAGTTTCTTCCTGATCATGAATATTCATTTCCTCGGGAAAAAAAACGCAAATGTTAATTTATGCCTATTTTGCAGATTGAGGCAAGATACAAAGTTCACACTTACGTCATCAGTATGGAATTTTCGCCGGTAAATCGCAGACGTCCTTCTTGCGAAACGCCACTCGGGCCGGGAGCGAAGAAGGACGGCTGTTTTCGCAGACTATGATATGATTTCGCAAGAACACTCGTTTTGACACAGAGGCAAAAAACAACTCGGAAATGGCCTATTACTTTGGTTTTGGTTTTACTATGGTTTCAGATTATTGGTAAGTAATTGGTTTGGATTTGGTCTAACGACAGTCAATTGAAAAGCGCTCCATACTCCAATCTGTCTATTCAGCAGAAGCGACACTTATCAAAGAATTTCACACGTGCATACACAACACAGTGCTTTATCTGTAATGTTAGTGCTAATATTTGCACTATGTGTGTAACTCTCACTGAAGCGTTGTAATCTTCTATTTAGATTGTTACTAGCATCTGTTTGAGATTTTTAATTACCTCCTTACTATTCTTTGGTTTTGTACCCCATCAGTGGCAATGAAGTAACAAATAGGTTAATCTCGTCTGCGTCTTTACGAGCGAATTCAGACGACTTGTAGAGGACTGGCGAACAGAGTGAGCGAAAACAGGCGTTAAACTTAAATTTTTTTATTATTATTATTTTCCACTGAAAGAAGGCCATGTATGGAAATCCATTGGCGCGTTAATTATAACTTGAGATTGAAACAGTGGTATCTGCTGGTCTCAGTATGAGATGTTAGTTTTTCCTTTAATTGTTCTAGATTACACGCGATATACCTTCAGAACCCTCATCTGTGCCATAAGACAACCCTGGAGACTTTAAATTACAGTGGTTCATTGCGACAAGTGATAAGCAAGTGGTCTTGCCAGAAATGAAAATAGCAACAGATAATCCAAGCAAAATATCTAAATAAGATAACACAACAAAGCGATGATCGCAAGAAATCGATAAATTTTATTCCATTTATGTACAAAAGCTCACACACTGAAAATTATGTGGAAATTTGGGAATGATTGCACATAGAGGAAAATATATTTCTACCCGTATCTTTATATAACAATTTTAAAATGAACGTAGGCGGATGAGGTTGCGATACGCTAAGGCCTAAATATATGTTATATATGAAAAAAAAATGATCCAAAATTTAAAAAAGCGCACAAAGCATTTCTTCATGCATCAGAACATTTATGAAAAGAACAGTATGAAATGTTATCCATTAAAACTGATAATTCGACCTTGACAAGGAGAAAACATCAATTATCACACCTGAACTATTCTTTAACATACCTTTTACACTGTACATATATTGTATATACGCAATACATTATACAATTAATCAACACGATATAAACCTCGAGCTCGTTATCAATTATTTTTGAGTACAAATCAACCAGTCGTTCATAACTTAATCTGAGTCTCTTCAAAAGCACTTCCAAAACGCAAAGAAGCGACACCATTTTGTAACAAACGCACGCGATGTGTAGCGTAGTCCGATAGAGAGAACGGCATTCGTTATACAACACTAATAGATCATGATACTAACAATATTATACCATATCTGTCCTTGATAAATCTCGGATACATTTAAAAGGTTTGGCAGCATTTACTTAAATATTGACCGCCTCAAGCCTGAATAGGGTTAATCGTACCTGGAAAAACACTATATACACTATATAATTAAACTTTATACAGAAGTTTCAGACAAAGGCACTACTTGCCTACCAATTGCTAACAAAAACGATCTGCTATTTACAGACAAGTAATCCGGTATCGCACATTATTTTTTAAAGCCTTGTTCAATTCTGGGATTCTGTTATCAATGCTTTAATAAATTTCTCGAACGTGATCACACAGATATCGTAAGGGGGGTCTGAAGGGGTAAAATGAGATCTGTGATTTGTCTATTTTTATGTACAACTTGGAAAGTGGGATTAGGTCACCGTGATTGACAATCACAAACAAAATCGCGAATGACATTTTCCCATTCTTTTAAACTTGGAAAGTGGGATTTGGGTCACTGGGATTGAGAATTACAAACCAAATATCAGAATGGGACTAAGATTTGCCTATTTTCGACAAGGAAAGTGGGATTTGGCTCACTAATATTGACAATCACAAACCAAACATGAGTATGGGGCTAAGATTTGCCTATTTTTGACAAGGAAAGTAGGGTTTGGGTCACTGGGATTGAGAATCATAAACCAAAAATAAGAATGGGACTGTGGTTTGCCTATTTTTATAAGGAAAATGGGATTTGGGTCACTGTGATTTGCCTTTTTTACAAGGAAAGTAGGATTTGGGTTCACTGAGATTGAGAATCATAAACCAAAAATAAGAATGGGACTGTGATTTGCCTTTTATTACAAGGAATGTGGGATTTGGGTCACTGGGAATGAGAATTATAAACCAAAAATGAGAATGGGACTGATATTTGCCTTTTTTACAAGGTCACTGGGATTGATTGCGCAATGAAAATCTTCTTAGAATTTAGATCAGGGTCAAAACATTTGCTTTATACATAAAGCACGAACAGAAATTTTCCTGTGTAAAAGATTTGGTGCTTTCTGTAGCTAACTGTAGCTATCAACAATTCAGTCCATGGAAATACTCTTGAAGTCCAGCGTGACGACGGTCTCACGTGACTTGCTCATCCGGGCCATAACGTGATCGCTGAACGTTGACTTGTTCTCGAACTCCTCCGCCACAGCGCAGGATAATCCCAAGTGCCTGGCGATATTTGGGGATTCTCCACGCGTACACAAATGGGTCAAGCAGGAATTTCAGGTAAAGCACGTTATCAACCATGAGATTGATTATCAAAACTTTTGGACTGTCAGCATCTTCGCTGGAGTACAAACGGATAATCCACAACATGGCGGAAGGCTGAGAGGTCAGGAATAAGATGGCAATCAATAGGAAATTGACAATGATAAACTTACGCTCCACACCCGTTTGCCTCTCCTTCTTCTCTTCCTCTTGCTTGTTGCGGTCTTCTCGAAGGCTCTTAGAAGCAGCCATTTTTTTCTTGAAAGCAATGTACAG
>OZ026609.1:1147700-1162700 GCA_964020085.1 Micromussa lordhowensis
ATTAATTGTTATTATTATTATTATATTATCTTATTAACAAGAAATCAAACGTAACTGAATAAACATATAGCTTATAGGTTGATATTATAACAAATTATCAAAAAGGGTCATAAAGATCTTTGAAGAAACAGACGTTTCGGGTGTATAACCTTTCTTTAGCGCTGAGATTTACCTTTTTTACAAGGTCACTGGGATTGATTGCACAAGGAAAATCTTCTTAGAATTTAGATCAGGGTCAAAACATTTGCTTTATACATAAAGCACGAACAGAAATTTGTTTCCTGTGTAAAAGATTTGGTGCTTTCTCTAGCAAACTGTAGCTATCAACAATTCAGTCCATGGAAATACTCTTGAAGTCCAGCGTGACGACGGTCTCACGTGACTTGCTCATCCGGGCCATAACGTGATCGCTGAACGTTGACTTGTTCTCGGACTCCTCTTTGCCACAGCGCAGGATAATCCCAAGTGCCTGGCGATATTTGGGAATTCTCCACGCGTACACAAACGGGTCAAGCAGGAATTTCAGGTAAAGCACGTTATCAACCATGAGATTGATAATCAAAACTTTTGGACTGTCAGCATCTTCGCTGGAGTACAAACGGATAATCCACAACATGGCGGAAGGCTGAGAGGTCAGGAATAAGATGGCAATCAATAGGAAATTGACAATGATAAACTTACGCTCCACACCCGTTTGCCTCTCGTTCTTCTCTTCCTCTTGCTTGTTGCGGTCTTCTCGAAGGCTCTTAGAGGCAGCCATTTTTTTCTTGAAAGCAATGTACAGGAGGATGTAGAAGATTATGGTCAGATATATCAGGGCGATTGAGTGAAACGTGTTATCAATTTTTTGTTGGATATCTGTGGGGACACCCATTTCTGGACATACACTGAATAATGTAACATACGCGTAAATGGCTAACACGCAGATGATCACGCGCGTTTTCGTCACTTTTCGTGCGTGATTCAGAGGCGAAATCACCACAATGTACTGTGTGACAGTAAAGGCCAGCACGATAAGAAATGACGCGTTCATGGCAGTAAGCGACATTGTTTGTCCTATGGTCAAGAGAGGTGTACATGTTTTAACAGTGTTAGGGTGGCGAATATACATCATTATGAAACATGTAACGTACATGGGTTGTTGCGTTGCTGCAATGAAAATATCGACGAAGGCAAGACCGATCAGGAAATAAGTGGTGGCGTTGCGAAAAATTTTCAAAGGATCAAAGAAGAAAGCCAGAAGTAAAAATCCATTTGCCAAGATGTTTATGAATGAAACGATGATCATGTAGATTGCGGAGCCAAAAGCAAACTTGAAGAACTCATTGTAAGGATTTACGATGGGTCCTGATGGCGGTGCTGGTATAGGTTGGGGACAGGACGAAAAATTTCCGGTGTAGTTTGCTGCAGTGTTGCATTCTGACACTGTTTCAAGATCCATACTACTAGTGACTTTGACTGTCTAAGGTCTAATGGCTCTGTTTCGTGAAAGACAGCTTCTTGGCTTATATACCTGTTGTGCTTGCAAGGGGATAATTCGTTAATTTCATGGAATGAAGGCTAACACCAACGCATTCAAAAGGGTGTGTCCTTGCCTTTTTCCAACTGTGATGTAATTACTTAGGCTTCTTAAGCAGTTAGAGACTATATAATCAAACCTACGAGAGTTCAACAAACAACGCTTTGAGATCAAGAGACTTTTCAGTGTACTATGCTTAACTAATTTAGGTCCAGTTTCGATTATTATAAAAACTAAATGGGATGTTTCAATAGTGTTTAGGTTAAAAGACCACAAAACTGGATAGGATTAATCCTAGCACGCTGAGATTATAAATTAAACAAGTTAGATCTCTAAGTAGAACAGGGCTGAAGATTTAACCTAAATCATAGCATGTGTAATGCAGTGCAGACAATTCGTAACACAAACAAAACAGAATTGTCTGTATAAGTCTAAAACTCAATTTTTTTACCAGGGGAAACACATTTATCATGTACTCAATTAGCATTTTAAAATTCTCAAGCTATAAACTTAAATGCACTTACAAGAGAGATCGTCCATATCTCTCGGATCTACGTAAACTTTGCAGTTGCCCCATCGTGTCGCTTGTCACACGAAGTGGATGTGATATAATCTATTTCTTTCCAACATCTTTTTCAAACGAACCTGTCAATTGTCTACAATTCTTCCTGGGAGAGTTAAACAGTCTTCAAAAGACAAGGCTTGGATCCGCTTGACAATAGCTATTAATTTGTAAGAATAAACACACAATAGTTTTTTATATTACGCTCATGAGAGCTAAGGAGAAAACTCAGCTGGCCTTTGAAAAGTCTTTCAATAATTGCACCGGTTTTTCACGCTGTGATTTTCAGGGGAAATGATTTGAATGTTTTCAATTATTTTAGCAGTTGGAAGTTTGTGAGTCGACCCATCAACGTTAACAGTGGTAGAGAAGTCTTCGTATCAGTGGGACCTAACTCGATCGACAGATTACTTCTAGACGAGCCATTTGGTTGGGAACTGATAAAGCTTTTTCCTACAGGACTCAAACCGTGTTCTTTTTTTTTAAGATATTTCGGTTACTAGAGGATCATCTGATATCAAATATATCTCAAAATTAAAGATTTATTTACCTTGAAATACCTAATGGATCTACGCAAATAAAGGTTTCGACGACAAATTGCTAAGCCCGCAAATAATCATTGAAATTGAACCTAAAATCAAACTTTTAAATGCTAGATATCCGTGAGCCCCGAATTACTTAGTTCTGCCCACTTATAACTCGAACAGAGGTAAAACAAAGTAAAAACTTTAAAATAAACACTTAATAATGAAAGTCTTGTAAATCATAGCCAACTTATAATTGGGATGAAATGACAGGTAGATGATGCTTTGCTTAAAAGTTCTACCATTCCTTCCAATGGTTTGGAATCGAAATTCTAGCAGTTATAACTTGAAAGAAATTGAATTATCGATATAAGGCAAAAGGGAGACGAACTTTTTTTTCGTGACACAAATGTGACTTTGGCAGGTGGATTTCTTTGAAAAAGTTATTAAAATTGTCCGTAAAGAAAGGGATCCATTTTCCACAGGTTATTTAGAAAAACCTTTTTACATCACTGTACGACAGTTTGCAAACAACTCTAAAGCAAATTGAGCTGATAAAAATTGTAAAAAAAAAACAAGAGAAATGTCCTACGGTTTTCTAACTAAAGCCTTTTTCAGCATCAATTTTTAATAATAATTTTAAACAGATCGAAATAGAGTTGTGAAATCGAAAAGTTGAATTTGAGAAATTTTCACTTTCTTTATAGTTGAATCTTTTCGAAATGGGCTACGATAAGATGTTTCAAGTCATTTGTTTTCTTGATGTTAGAAATAAAGTTCAAATTGAAAGACCCTAAATAGTTTTCTCAGGTAGAAAAACACCCGAGATATAAAGCAAAGCAAAAATAAACAAAGACTGCACTGCAAAAGAGAGAAAAATACTACTTTCCGAACGATTCTACAAACTTGAAAAAAATTGCCAATTTTTTCATGATGTGTTGTTCTTGACTTCTTGACTGTAAATAATATTAAGAATAAATCCGATAGGAAATCGAGCAATTTCAGTTTCTAGTGGACAACTGACCTTGTAACAGAATTATTTTAAGTATAGTACAGTCCTTTTTGCGTTTTCTGAAAGCTAAAGATGTAAACAGTCACCTCGAAAATAACACCAAAAACATTTCAATTGGGAACTCGAGAAAATAAATTTCAAAGTTCAGTGAAATTGTGCAAACACGAGTAAAATTTGTTTCATTTCACCAGTATTTTCATGCAGTGTTTCATATTTGTTGCTGTTTGAAATGATTTTTTTGTAACATATTCAACACAGTGGCACAGAAGTTTTCAAGGCGATGTAAATTTCTTCTTAACTTAATCTTATTAACAAACGTAACTAAATAAGCATATAGTTATATGTTGATATTATAACAAATTATCAAAAGTGTCATAAAAGTCTTCGAAAAATCAGAGGTTTCGGGTGTATAACCCTTCTGTAGCGCTGAAGAAGGGTTATAATATATATCAACCTACAGGCTATTTAACTGCAAGTGTCAATCATTTTTAACGATTGTTTCGTTCTCCACTCTTTGAATAAACATATACTCTATAATATTACAAAGAGCGACAGAGTCTCTCCAGTCCAGCAATGCCTTTTCTCGAAAAAACTAACACATTTCAACCATTAAGGTTTTTCCTGTACGATATCGCAGGTAAAAGGAAACGAAGATTACGGCATCAGTATTAAATTCTAAAGGAAAAAATGTTCTTTTTTCCAAGCTCGTCCCCAGGCCCTTATCTACTACTACATTTTTAAAATCGTGGAGGAGAAGGCCCTGGGGACAATTCCAAGTGCCTGGCGATATTCGGGGATTCTCCGCGCGTACACAAACGGGTCAAGCAGGAATTTCAAGTAAAGCACGTTATCAACCATGAGACGGATAATAAGAGCTTTTCGACTGATGGCATTCTCGTTGGAGTACAAACGGATAATTCACAACATGGCGGAAGGCTGAGAGGTCAGAAACAAAATCGCGATCAGAAGGAAATTGACAATGATAAACTTACGCTCCACATCCATTTATCTCTCATACTTTCCTTCCTCTTGCTTGTTCTGGTCTTTTCGAAGACACTTATAAGAGACCATTTTTTGCTCATGGATGTTACGTAACATCCATGAGTGTAGGGGGCAATCGGATGGCACTCGATCACTCACTTACTCACTCACTCACTCACTCACTCACTCACTCACTCACTCGATTCTGATTAATTTATTCATTAAACCGGATTAAATCGTTTCTCCCAACCCTCCCCTGCTTAGTATGGTACTTGTCCTAGGCACTTCGTGGGGTATTTTCAGCAGGTTTTAACGGGGTACTAGAAAGACGAATTTTTTGTCCGACAACATGGAGTTCATACATATGGCGGCTAACGCGGCACGAAGATGGTTTTTGGTTCAACTCGTGGAGCTATAAAATTGAAATTTGTCAAGCTAAGCAGCAGTAGCTGTAACAAATGGACATGGAAAGACAAGAAGCATAGCGCTCGTCAAAAACCGATATGTAAATTTATATTGAAAGGTCAAGGTGTTTTTTCATTAGACGTAAACAAAATTCTCCGATTACAAGTCACGCTAAACTCACGCTATGCAAAGAATGTAATCAGATAGTCTTTTTTTCGTATATTTGCTGCAGGGCAGGAGAGTCACGTTTCGCAGACATTGTAAGTAACCGCGTTTTTTTAAAGCGCGGTTTTCAACCGCATACTGCGATTCTTGTTCTTCCTGAAATGCGAATGACCGTGCAGGTGACATATATTTTCATACCAATAGTTTCGCTCAAAGACTCGTTTTGCCACAGGGGCAAAAGTAAACTTGGCATTGGGCTATTCATCCATGAGCTGCTCAGAGAGCCTTTGATTTCTTGAAAGCAATGTATGAAAAGATGTAGAAGATAATGGTCAGATATATCAGGGCGATGGAGTGGAATGTGGTATCAATTTTTTGTTGGATATCTATGCCGTGGGGACACCCATTTCTGGAGATAACAGTATAGCATAGGCGTAAATGGCTACCAGGCAGATGATCACGCGCGTTTTCGTCACCTTTCGCGCGTGATTTACAGGCGGAGTCACCACAATGTACATGTACATGTAACATACATGGGTTGTTGCGTTGCGGCAATGAAAATACCAAAGACCAATCAGGAAATACGTAGTTGCGTTGCGGAATATCTTGAAAGGATCGAAGAAGAAAGCGACAAGTAATAAACCATTTGCCACGACGGTTGTAAATGCCATGATGATCATGCAGATTGCGGAGCCAAAAGCAAACTTGAAGAACTCGTTGTAAGGATTGATGATTGGTCATAGGTGCTGATAGCCGTGCTATGGGCTGAAAACATGACGAAAGATTTCCTGTGAAATTGGCTGCAGTATTGCATTTTAACGCTGGTTCAAGATCCGTTTGCCACAATGTTTATGAATCATATGGTGATTGTGTAGATCACGGGGCCAAAAAAACAGAGCGCTGGTTCCGCGATACAGGCTGTGAAGGCTGTGAACACGACCAAGAATTTCCATGGAATTTTGTCGCAAGATTATTACAGGTTATCTGACATTCAAATAGGGAACCCACCTTAAACTTTTGTGTGTCTCGCTTTTGAGCCAGTATCACAACCCAAACGGAAGCAATTTCGGTCTGTAAAAAAAACGTTAATTGTACGACTGTTACACTTATCTTGAACACAGCATGGCTTTTAATTTCTATTAATCTAACTTTTCCCAATCATTTTATGATTTCAAATGTGTCCTCATTCGTCCTGGAAGCTCAATTAATTTTGAGGTAAGGTTTAATTTGAATCTACATAACAGTAACTTTCATAAAAAAGACATAAAAGGCAACATACCCTTAACTACGCTAGGTTTGCATTTTTTGTGTGTGCTTATAACAAGTCAAACGCAAGTGTAATTATTTTTGTTTATGAAAAACGTTTCCTTGTGCAAAAGTTCTACTCATCTTGAACACAGCGTGGGTTTTACAGAAACGTTTCTCATTCGGCCTGAAAGCTGAAGATATTTTTTAAGGAAATGTCTACATTTATATTACAATGAGTTTCATGTTAATATTCATGGCGTTTGAGGAAGGTTAGGGTCTACGCTATTAGCGCCGGAGAGATTTGAAAACGCAGCTTTATTTGCACGGTTAGGCCTATCGTCCACACTAATCCGTCACGAAAACGGAGCTTTTCGAAAACGCTATTCAAACCGGAGGGATTTAAAAACGCCGGGTTTTCGTTTTCGTGTGGACGAAAACATTTTGAAAACGAAGCTTTTCGAAAACGATGGCGTCGCGATAATCATGTGATTTCCCTCGGACCGAGCTTTCCTCAAACACGAATCCAAATAATCGGTGATTGTTGCGTTTTTAAATTCCTTCGTCGTGGACGGAAAACATTTGACGCGTTTTCAAAGTGAAACCTTCGTTTTCAAATTCCTCCGGCGTAGCGAAGGCGGGATCTAAGAGAGAATTTTCAGGCTGTGAAAGGAGTTGACAAAACCTGTCATTCACGTAGAGACTAATGTGGAAAAATCTGTTCAATTTCCAAGGTCCTATTTTCCACTAATTCAGTTGCCAAGTTGTTATCGGACAGTTCAATAACCCAATCACATTCAAAGTTGTAGTTTAACTCAACCAATCACATTCAAAGTAAAGTAGTTTAAATCAGCCAATCTCAATTTCAGAGCAACATGAAACATAGCCTGCGAGCAGGCTCTCATCAGGGCATTGCGACAGAAGCAAAGTCGACGAGCAAAGTCATGAGAGATGAGTCAGCGAGCGAAGCAATGCGCCACATTCTCACCATTCTCACCGGCTTGCTTCGTTTGCCGACGGCTTTGCTCGTGCCACCAACGATGAGAGCTTGCTCGCAGGCTACATGAAACAATTTCCGCCTTCTTTGTCAGTATTTTAATGCAAATTTTCCCTTTTCTTTCATAACTAAGCTATTATTTTCTCGGAAATTGTATTTTTATGATAAATTGATAATAAGACTTCGTGTCGTTCAATTCGGTCTGTAATCATACTCCGTGGTAAACAAATCGGACTCCGGCTGCGCGGTCGTCCGATTTTATTATTACTTTATGATTACAGACCGAGACAGGAATATGGGGTAGCTGTACGCTCGTAGTGAAGGGCTCCTGGTGGAGTACAATTCGGGTAGTAATCGGGTGAATAATCTCAAAATTGGACGAGCGAGAGGCGTGGGGCCAATCTGAAATCATGAGCACGATTGAGCACGAGGTCCTATTACTAATTAATCGTATTTGTAACAAATTTCGAAATTAAAAAGGTCTTTGGAGAGCTTTTTTTGAGCGAAAAAGTTCAATAGCGCTTTCCATATGTTTTAAACACTGTAGAAAACATTACGAAGAAAGCCATTAAAGCGCGCGTAATTGACGTGCGAATCACGTGGGTATCCAATTACAGGTATCTAATTACAAAATTAAAAATTACATGGGGTCATGTAGCAGGTCTCGTAAGGTCTCACATGCTTGAAACCCTTTGAGAGAACAAACAACAGAAACAATGCCATTACCACTAAAACAATTACAGCTGCTGCAATGACGACAGAATTACAAGCTTACTAGAACTGCTACACTTCCGATTACATGTAGCTGACGCGAAGCGCGGGAAACCATGTGCGAACGAGTTATGATTGGTTTTGGTTTGCTTCTAATTGGATGAAAAATTGGCGCGAGTTTTTAAAGCCAATCGTGCAGCGTAGTAAGTACAAAGCCAATTACTTTTCGACAGTCAAATGAAGAAGGCTCCAGAATTTCTAATAACATGCGTTATTTCGTATTATTTAAAAAGAAACAATGCATTTTGTTACAAGGGTTGCAGTATTTTGTGATGACACTTAGTCTGTGGTGACGCAAATGCTTCATCACGTGATTTTTATGAGACATTCGAATTGGGCTGGAATCTCTCCCCACCCCACCCCAGACACCAACCTCATTCTTTTACCATTTTTATATTCTCTTTGCTGATATTGTAATTTAATCAGTACAAGATTTGTAAATGTAAATGATAAAAATATGAATATGAATCTGATATAGCTTTGTCAAAATTATGCTACCTAGACCTGGCACTTATCTTCAGTGAATAAGTATTTTATTTTAGTTTCATATAACTAATTAGACGTATAGTTCGTAATCAACACAAGAGGCGTAAAACATTTTAAGTTATTTTAATTTCACATGTATCATCAAAGCTGCGCGTCACTCATCTTTATTTTGACTCGGAGACAGTTTCAATGTACACTTAGCTTAATAATTATTGCTATGTTACACGGATTATTAAAAAGAACCTAGACAGCCACTAATTAATCACTTTAAGCATAATAAATACTTTCATCACGTCATCTACTTACTTAACCTGTTTTAAACCTGACTAGCCAATTTCTTTGATATGTACGATTTTACTGCAAATTGAATTGTTTTATACATAAATAACCAATGCTGCATGTACCCTTGGAAAAAGAATTTCTTCTGAAATTACATTAAGGAGGCTGACGGCAGTTTTCAGCACTTTTCTGGCAGCTACACTTTGAAGAATGAATACTACCAATGTTTTACAAGTGATGCTATAATAATGGTATCATACAAATTCCCGATCATTGGTTAACAAGTTGCGGTAATCTTTTTTTTATATAACAGGTTACCATAGCGACAATGTGACCTGCTAAAAACACCCTTAGTTTTGGCTTTAAGCGCTTATTACTCAAAAACAAGCTCGGTGACCCTCATTTTTCATTATAGAATTGCAACACTAACAACAAACTTAACCCACATATGGCACCGGGCTGGAATCGAACCCGGGCCACACTGGCGGGAGGCAAGCGCTCTCAACACTGCTCCATCCCTGCTGAATTTACTGTCTTTCTATTCACTGTCGATTTTTCTGACATCCAAAGTCATCACTGTTTCAAGTGATCTGCTTGCTACTGACTCTTCTAATCTCCTTTCATATCTCGATTTACGCCTGCACTTCTCCAGTGCGGGGAAGATTACCCTAAGAGCCTCCCTGTACTTTGGCAAACGCCAAGCGTAGACAAATGGATTCAACATGACCTTCAGGTAAAGAATATTATCGATGAAAAGATTCACGGTAGACAACTGAACTGTTTCTTCGGCAGGGAGCAAGAACTCCCTAATCAACCAAAATATAGCTGAAGGCTGCGAACAAAAGACAAGTATCGCAATTAAAACACAGTTAATTTTCACAAACTTTCGATGGACGCGATAACTTTGGGTTTCTTTTAGTGTCCGCTGAATGTGACTCTCGCTTGAAAGCATTTTTGAAGCGGCCATTTTGCGTTTGAAAGCGTAATGTAAAAGAACGTAACACGCAATTGTGGCATAAGGAATGAAAAAATTGTGGAGAAAAACATCGATCTTGTTGAGCACGTCAACAGGCGATCCCCAATATTTGGATACCCAAAACAAAGTAGAATATAGGTAAACACTAAGAACGCAAATTCCTACTTTTCGCGAGGTCACCATGCGTGCGTATTTCAGTGGAGAGGACACGATAACAAACTGCGTAGCAGTGAAAGCAAATACTATTAAAAATGAAATAGTCATAGTTATGGCTGCTTGAGTTTGGCCCAAGTCAAGAAAGATTTCATAGCAGTAAATAAGTCCCTGTTCTGGACTTCGTAGATAAAAGAAGATGAAACAGCTGGAGGTCAGTGGCAGGTGGATCAGCGCGGTTAACAAATCGCTTATCGCCAGACCAATGAGGAAATACGAAGTTGGGTTCTTGAAAGTCTTCAGTGGATCGACTATCACGACCAGGAGTAGCAAGGCGTTCGCTACAACAGTGATAAACGATAACACGATCATATATATGGCAGAACCAAAAAGGAACTTCGCGAATTCCTCGTAGGGGTCTGAGAAATAATCCGGCCCTGTTGGACTTGTTCCACAGGCGCTAGCATTGTTTACTGTTATGTTATCAGTGATATTGCAGCTGCTTGTAAAATTCATTTGAATGCCAAACCTGGAAAACGTTTTCCCAGATGTCCTAGATCCCAAAAGGTCGAGTTGTTTGATAAACCCAAAGTGTCAAAATTTGGCAAACCTAACGCGAGCCCTGGAATGTGGTAGAACTACTCGCCGTGGAAGGCAGTCAAACGTTCTTCTCCAACTAATCCTAACAAGTATCAATCGTTCAGTCCCAGTGTTTTAGCCAATTTCCAAAGTTTACACAGCAATACTGTATCGCCAACGATGGAAGATAATGTTCGGTGAAAAACTGCTCAGATACAAGCCTCCCTTGAAAATACTCTGAGGGTTACACTTCAGGAATCAGTCCTCTTTGATTGCCAAGTGAAACGAGCCTTCATAACAGCAAGACGCAAAAGATGTGAACTGATGATGTGTACCTGCGTGTTTTTAAATAGCACCGGACTCACATTTTCTAAGAAATTCCCACGCACTTTATACTATTTTGTACCAGTGGGGTTGCTAGGCAAAAATTCAAACTAATAAAGTTGAATACATACTGACAAGTGTACAATCTGCGGGAGACCTGCAGAACTAACAGAAACGCAATTTAATATACGCCGGGTAAGCAAGATTCTTTCGCATCTCTTGATACAGTTTGTTGGTAGGTTTTAATTTCTTTTAATTTTAATGTTAGGACCATCTTCTTACCGTAAAGTTTGTGTCAGTGTAATTGTAGCAGCTCTTTATTTTATTTTGTGTTTTGAACAAAGTGATTGTAGAAACAACTTGAATCAGTAGTGTAAGCAAATACTTACCTGGAATTCAATAAATTATATATGACTGAGAAAATTGTTTCATTCTGATTGGTTGAGAGAGCATACAAATTTATCGTTGTGTTTTAATTTGCACTGCATCGTACATTAAGCGAGCATCTTTGAAATACTCCCGGGCGTAAAATAGATGAGTAATCGTATGAAAGCACTACACATCGTGGATATTTGAACATTCTTTCACTGATTTTCACTCGCAGAAAGGCCCGTGCAATTTTCACAGAATTTTCAAAGTACTTCAACTGCAAAAAGCGCATTCGTACAAATGTTTTTTTCTTGTACATGCGTCATTTTCTACAACATATCGAAGTTTTCTCATTAATTCCTAGGATTTTAAGGCAATTTTTCACCCAACATCACAGTTATGACACATCTATTCAAGAAAAATAATTTACTGAAATACTGCATGTCTACCACTGTCAGCTTAGAAATCTGTCAGTTCACTGAGGTCGTAGGCGACATTTTTCAACAAATAGCAACAGCCGAATTGAAAGAAAACAGTTATAGAGTATGAGGGTTTTTAAAAGTCAAATATTTGTCAAGATAATTTCATCTATATTCTCGGAGAGTCTCGCGTGGATCCAGACGGAATCTCGCGTTCTCCCGCACGGGTCACCAATTTCCCTGGTACAAAGGAAACTGCTTCATTTCACACCTCTCGCTTTTGGCCAATTTTCACTTTCCTTCACACGATAATGTATATAATAATGAGAACTGATACTATTATAATATGGACTTCTTCGATTATATAAACACAAGTCATCTCAATTCCCCTTAGCCTCTTTCTCAAAGCGAGTCTTGGTACCCATTCACATGTAAATTAAACTCATTTTCATATGAATGGTTGTGTACCAGGCCTCGATTTTGATAGGGACGCTTAGGGCAACTCGGAAATGGGCTATTGAAGTCCCGGAATTTCCTCAGTCGGTATGTTTACCACTAAACTGGACGAATATACCAATCATTTAGATTACGAGCCATTCGAATTCATGCATGCAATAACTTTTTGCCCAACGGAGCACTGCCGATTTACTCAACGGTCACTGACGATCCACTGTAGTCTTAAAGCTAAGTAAAGTTATCACCGATCTGTTCAGCTCCACTGTCGATAAATCGATAACCCGTCTTTTTCCAGCTGCAAAATTTATTTGGTTTCGATTTGACTCCTCGCATTTTCCTCTCGCATTTTTGCGACAAATAACTTGACTGAGGGATTCCCGATACTTCGGCATGCGCCACGCGTAGACGATCGGGTCCAACAGGAATTTCAGGTAAAGCAGGTTATCTGCCATCACGCTTCCAATTAGGGTCTTTACGGATGGAGCTTTTTGGTCTTCCATGAACAGGCGCACCGTCCACAGGACAGCTGATGGCGAATTGCAGGTAAACAATACGGCAAGAAGCAAGAAATTCACACGGACAAAGTTGCGATGCACTCGGATATGATTGCTAGTGTCTCGTTTTCCAGTTTGGCTTTGGAGGGAGTTTCCTGCGGTCATCTTCTTTTTCATCGCACGATGTAAAAGTAAATAGAAAGCAATAGTGACAAAGACTAACAGATAGCTGTGTATAAAGGAATCCATGATATTCTGAACATTTGAAGACACACCCATCAAATGAAGGCACCAGAAGATTGCTGAGTAAAGAAAGATGGCCGCAATACCGAACAAGACTTTCTTCTTTGTGACAAGGCGGCCGTACTTTAGAGGCGATGAAACCACGATATACTGCGTCAGAGTGAAGGCGAAGACGATTAAAAAAGACGCCGTCATAGCAAAAGCGCCGAGACGCCTTCCAATGTCCGTGAATGGTATACAGTTCTTTATAGAAGGATGCTGAAAATAAAGCAACATGAAACAAGTGGCGTAGATGGGTTCTTGAACCAGCGCTGTTAATAAATCAACAACGGCTAAACCGACGAGGAAATACGTGGTTGGGTTGCGAAATATTTTCAGTGGATCCACGAAAAATACGAAAAGAAGGAGACTATTTGCCAAAATTGTTCTGAGCGAGCATATGATAATAAAGAATGAGGAGCCAAACGCAGCTTTGTAAAAATCTTCCAACGGGTTGCGTCCGTCCTGCACCAATATGTGTGGCATTTGCCAAAAAGGAATCGCTGCTGGTTGAATTGCTGTGAAGAAGGATTTCCATTGTGTAATTAAAAGTTTGACTTGTTAACTACATGTTAGAAGTGATGGCTCAGAGCAACCTACTATAACCCACACCTTTAGTATAGTTAATGGCTGCATCTGTCACTTGTCCTTCTTTTAAACGCTATTTGCTTTGTTGAATCCGTTACCATTCATTTATCTTGCTACCTTCTGTTAATTCCAAGTTTGCACCACATGTTGTAGTCAATAGTAAGAACTCATTCATTAGTTCGTATAGTGTGATCGTCTGGGTGAGGGTAGTTCTGAGAAGAACTTTTATTGGTGACTGATGTTTCGATAACCTGAGCGAACTCATTCATTTTAGTTATACGTTTGAGAAAAACATAATTAGTTCAAAATGCTGTATAATACTACATACTTTCCAGCTGCTTTATTGAACCAGACATATGCTAGCTTCTATTAATGAAGTGAAACATGTTCCCTCCCAAGGACTTTAAGAATATTAGTTTTTCTTATTGAAGTTTGAAGCACATGTTGAAATAAATACCGGAAGCTCATTAAACCCTTCCACGCTTTCGAGTTGAAACCGTTAGCGGGTTTAAAAACACTACTTAAAATTTGTGACGACAAAATTGCCTCTCATGGCTGTTTGATATGGCAGTTACCTTTTACTGCAATTTTAGTCTTTCATGGCATAAGGCTTTGAGCAAGAAGACAATCTAAATGGACAGATGTCAGGTTCTTGGGTGTGAGGTAAATAAGAATAATTTTCAAAGCTGTTAAGAGTTCACCTCTAAAACTGCATGGACACTAAAGTTGCAGAGCTTTACTCTACAGGGTATCATGGGTGTGACAGGCAGATTACTTGCACCTTGGCTTCTGTTTTTCTTGGTAATATCAGATCTATTGATAATAATTAATGTCACTTCGTTGAGGAACAACCTTAAACCCTTAAGAACTCTATGCTTAATTGTTATTCTATTTAAATTACTTACCTTAGCGTATGAAGAAATACTTTTTATAAAAATATATATAATCCTAATTTTATCTGTAACTGTATTCTATTGTATGGGGTCATCCACTAGATTAGCCTTTGCTATTTGGATGATCCCAACTCGCTCTCTAGTTTATTGTCACATTTCTTTTCTTTTCTTTTATTCTTTAGCTGTACTGTGTTTAGTTGTCTTTGTAATTTTAATTTAAATGTCCTGTAAAACTGAGCTGAGTGAAATAAATCTTGTCTTGTCTTGTCTTGTCTTGCAACCCACAGCTTTTCACAGGGGAGTAGGGATGGTGCAGTGATGAGAGCGCTCGCCTCCCACCAACATCGCCTGGGTTTGTTTCTGTCCCGGTGCAATGGTTGGGTTGAGGTTTTTTTGTTCTTTGCCTTGCTCCGAGGATTTTTCTCCGGGTTCTCCGGTTTTCCTCTCTTTACAAAAACCAACATCTCCAAATTCCAATGCGGCCAGGATAGAGGACCTGCATAAAAACCAGTACGGGTTCG
>OZ026609.1:1167700-1217700 GCA_964020085.1 Micromussa lordhowensis
GGACGGTGCTTATTTTAGACGAATTATCTGTCTATTTTTATCCGTCTGAAAATCCGTCCAGGTAGACGGATTTTGAAGACGGATCATCCGACGAGACGGATGATCCGTCTTGAATTCACATTAGGACGGATAAACTCGTCTGATTTTGCCCTGAAAAGCCTGGAACTAGAAAGAGCGCGTTGAGTTCTGGGAACGAAAACATGGCGTACGCCATGGACCCCATACAGTGTATTGAATATTGTGGAATTGTAACCGCGCCTGAGAGAAAAAAAACCGTGCAGTCTATCCGTGTAATGTGAATTCGAGACGGGAAAACTCAACAATTATCCGTCTCGAATTCACACCAAGACGGAAAATGAACCAGACGGATGATCCGTCCACACGGATTATCCGTCTCTAGTGTGAAAACGGCCAATGACGTAGTTTTGCAATAAGCCCAACATTTTTACTAATCTCTAGCAATAGCATCAATATGGTGCTTCCAGAAAAGATTTTTATCAATTAATACACCAAGGTACTTGATGTAGAATTTAGACTCAAGATCAACATATTTATTTTGCTCATTGTCCAACATGCAAAGTTTTGGCTCATCAGGCCGGAGCTTATCCCGGTTTCAGTAGCATGAAGCGACTAGGAATATTTCTACTCCCCCCTGAATGGGATGCTAGTCCATCGTAGGTTTACCCCCAGCATTAAATTCGCTTGTTCCCATTTATACGCCTGGGTGGAGAGAGGCACCGTGAGAGTAAAGTGTCTTGCCTAAGAACACAACACAATGTCCCCGGCCAGGGCTCGAACCCGGAGCGCTCGCTCCGGAGTCGAGCGCACTAACCAACCATGAGGCCACCGCGCCTCCCGCCTGAGACTATTACACTGAAAAGGTCACTCTAATTTATTCCTTCAATTCGTTTGAGACACAACGTAAGACGGCACTTTTAAGGTAACCAAATAGCTCAAAATGGAAAATACATCGCCACTGAGCTGTAACCTTAAAGGAAATGTCACTGGAAACTGGTCTATACGTCCACATCCAATATCAACAGCATCAGCATCTATGTTCAATCTTGACGAGTTCTTGAAGTTTGCTTTTGGTTGCGCGATCTACATGATCATCGTTTCATTCACAACCATCGTGACAAATGCGTTTTTACTTGTTGTTTTCTTCTTCGATCCTTTAAGACATTCCGTAACGCCACCATCTACGTATTTCCTAATCGGTCTTGCCTTCATTGATGTTTTAACAGCCGTGACGCAAGAACCCCTTTACGCTACATGTCTCATAATGGTGTACCTTGGATATCCCAAAACTAGATATGACCCATTGTTTGAGATAGCTGATACGATAGCGTTTGATACCATGAACGCGTCGTTTCTTGTCGTGTTGGCCTTCACTTTCACACAGTACATTGTGGTGATTTCACCTCTGAATCACGCGCGGAAGGTGACAAAAAACGCGTGTGATCCTTTGCGTGTTAGTCATATATATTTACACTATATTCTTCAGCCTTTCACCTCTGATGGGCGTTCTAAAAGACATTCGAATGAAGATAGATGTTATCTTGCACAGCAGTTTCCCGTTATATCTGACCATAATCTTCTACATCCTTTTGTACACTGCTTTTAAAAAGAAAATGGCTGCTTCAAAAAATCTTCGAGAAAACAGCAACATGCATGGTGAAGAAGGCATGGATAGAAGGCAAATGAGTGTGAAGCGTAAGTTTGTTTTTGTTAATTCCCTTCTAATCGCCATTTTGTTTCTGACGGCCCAGCCTTTCGTCATTCTGTGGACTTATGTGCTGTACTTCAACGACAACGTTGACAGCCAAACGTTTTTGATCATGGCTCTCATGGCGGATAACATACTCTACTTGAAATTCCTGCTTGGCCCGTTTGTGTACGCCATGGAGAATTCCCAAATATCGCCAGGCACTTAAGATTGTCCTGCACTGTGGCAGAGAGGAGGCTGATACCAGGTTAACGTTGGATGATCACGTTGTAGCTCGAATGAACAAGTCTAGTGTGACTGTCGTTTCTATAGACTTAAAAGGCATTTCTCTGGAATAAACTGTGGGTTAGTGGTTGGATATGGAAGCCATTTTCTAGGTCATTTTTGCAAATATCATTGCCAACGAGCCAGCCGAGCGAAGACGCTCGGCTGGCGAGGCGGCAGAGAATAGTGCCGCGCGAAGAATGGCGTATGCGAAAAAATTCTCGATCGAGCACTGTAAGGTGTAAGATGTAGCAATGGCTCAGTTTGAGCCAATTGCAAGGACGGAACTATTCGAGCTATTGTAGTTTTTAGCCAATCAGGAGGCCCGTTACATCTAGACTTGTCTCGTGGAATATCATTGGTTTCTTTGCTGTTGAGTTTATCCAACTGTGAACAATTTCGTAGTCTCAGAACTTATCGAACCAGTGTGTTTCCTCTCTCACTTTATCGAAATGAAAGTTCAATTGGGTAGCTTACCCTTTACAAAACTCTTCTTCTAATTCGAATATTCAGGAAAACTGCTAGACAAGAGCAAATCCAAGACACAAAATCGACACGAAAACGAACCAGCGTGTTCACCACAGAATTGAACGAGCGTGTTCATGAATCGAAACAGTGTATTCCTTCTCTGTTTACCTATATCGAACTGAAAGTTCCATCGGGCAGCTTTTTTGGAAAGATTGTGTTCACCAGTCGAACCACTAGAGCAAATCCAGTGTTGAAATCTAGCATATCGAACTGAAGGTTGAGTCGGCAGTGTTTCCGAACAGAACTGAACGAGCGTGTTTATCATACGGTCAGTATAAAACACGGACTGCGGACTACGGACTACGGACTACGGACTACGGACTACGGACTACGGACTACGGACTACGGACTACGGACTACGGACTACGGACTACGGACTACGGACTACGGACTACGGACTACGGACTACGGACTACGGACTACGGACTACGGACTACGGACTACGGACTACGGACTACGGACTGGGTATAAAACACGGACTGAGGTATAAAACGCGGACTAAGCATTACGGACTGGGTATAAAATACGGACTAAGGTATAAAACGCGGACTGCAGGCTAAACTGCGTGTTATCCACTAATCACAGCCCGCTAACATGACGTAAAAAGGTCAGAAGGTCACACCAGTGGCTGTGATTAGTGGATTTCGATCCGATCTTGGATGTCGATAACACGCAAGATTGACGGAAATTTTAGAAACGTTTCCGCCGGTGATTTGTTTCCAAAGTCGCGTAGGTAAATATTAAACCGTCAAATTATCGATAGGATGCATTCAACTAAGTGAGAAGCTAGTCTCTTGACCGAAAATTGCGCTGCCGATGTCGTTGTTTTCAATTTTCACTGCAAAAGAATCGAATGACCGTCAACCTTTCGATTGGATAAATTCAATTAAATTCAAAGCTAGTCTCTTGGTCATACTCTGGACGTATCGAACTCTAAACGAATACATTAGTGCCTGCGTTGTGATTTTGCCGATGGGCAAAATATTCAGCACGCAGATGATGATTTCAGGTTCTTCAATTTTTTTTCACCGCAAGAGAATGAAATGACCGTCAAACTGTCGATGGGAGAAATTCAATCGAATTTAAATCTTCCTTTGTACGCGAACATACCACGTATTTAACTCTAGCTAAACTATGCCTTCGTTGTGATTTTGCCGAATGAAAATAAAATTAAATTCACCGCGCGGTCCATTTGTTGTTGTGGTCATTATTTCCAAGTTCTTTGCCAAATGTTTTCAGCGCCACAAACTCCAAATACCGTCAGCTATCGAATGGAAAAGTTCAGCTCAATGCAGAGCTAACCTTTTAAACATTGAGCGCATTGAACTGATATCGAATGTATCAATGCTGTGAGTTTTGCCGAGGTTACAAATTCCACCCCTTACTTGGCTCAGGTAAGCTTAGTGGAGACAAACTTTAACTTTCCAACCCTCCCTTTAATCACATCTCTGGAATCTGCTGAAATCTACAAGACATGTGACCAGCCGTAACCATGGGAACGGGGTTGTTCCTTCATGTGATCACTTGTCAAGAAATCACTATTTTATACCTTTGCCCGTGTCTTGTACCAAGTCCGCGGTCGGTAGGCCGCATTTAGCCTGCAGCCCGCGTTTTATACCTTAGTCCGTATTTTATACCCAGTCCGTAATGCTTAGTCCGCGTTTTATACCTCAGTCCGTGTTTTATACCCAGTCCGTAGTCCGTAGTCCGCAGTCCATATTTTATACTGACCGGTTTATCATACAGTCGAATCCAGTGTTCAAAACTCAAATCGGATCTGTTTTGCCACAGAATTAAACGAGTCGTGTTCATCAATCAAACTAGCGTGTTCACTTTCACTTTGACTTTGCCCATCATATTGAACGGGAGAGTTTGACCGAGCAGCGATACATTCCAATACTCTTGATATTCAGGGATTGCGTGACGAACGTTACCGACCGGTAAACGCGTAATAATTTTCTCTCGGTAATGTTTGCAACAGAAGAGAACCAAAAATCCGTTATGCTGTATTAATAAACCCCTTATTATAGCACAAATTATTCGCTCGTTGGCACTCTATCGATAGGTATACCTAGTTTAATACACACGATCGCCACCTATTTTATTTTTCCTTTTTTGAATGAGTGATAGCCGCTAGCAATCAGCTAAGACACATTCTGCGTCAACAAAGGTCGCTGCTGTCTATAATTAAGTGCACATATCTCCTTAAGAGACAACGGGCAGCTTGACTCATAGGCACCGTATAGAAACACATGTTACAGGGGTAATATTATAGAGTATGTAATGAAGGATTGTAACACAATTAAAATGTATTTGTAATATTCAGTGTAAGAAATAAAATCTCTCATTATAAAAAATGTCACACTTAAGTGAGAAATAAAGAATAACTAGGTGGTTTGTGCTGTGTACTTTGTCTTATCCATGACTCACTTTAAATTTGGGTTTTCGTAATGAAGTTAAGCAGTTCCCTACCCTACGAGACAGAGGTTCCCTTCTCTTTCTGTCTCCGCTTGGTACCAGTTCCCATGTAGGAACACATAGTTAGAGTCAAATTCCACCCGTTTCGTATTCTGATACTTTCTTCCAGCGTCTGCTTAGTCCTTTTATGTCATTAATTAAATCCTGTTCCATTGCTAGCTACAGTAACTGAAAATAAAATGTGAAAAAATCATTTTCGAAACATTTAGGTGGCTCTGAATCCGATCTCACAAATCTTTTTAAACTTGTAAACTTGGCAAAAAGTTGCATTTGACATGCGAATCATAATTCGGGGGTAACGATTAAGGGTGACTGGACTAGTTTCTATGTTATACTGAGCTCCATCGGATTATACTGTATCTATGCAAGTTTGGCATCACGAAAAGGGCCCTAACCTGTTCACTCATTAATGATCGGGCGTGATTGAAAACTGGAAAAAGCCATCTGCGAAAGGCGAGAACCAGCAACAAACTCAGCCCAATAACGATGCCAGGCCCAAAGTTCGAACCCAGGCCACATTGATTTCCAACAATGAAGCCACGCGATTTCACTGGTAAACTGAATTATTAATAGTTGCTTGTACATAGCATATTCTCTGTTCTGTCTGTGGAAACCACTTTGTGCGCAAAAACGTTCCACGATGTTAGTTTATTTTTGAACAGTGGGGTAACAGGCAACGAGAGTTTTAAAAACGCATCTTGTTGCTACAAGACCTACAACAATTGAATATTAACAACTTTTTAATCACATCTCATTATGGAAGGATAGGTTGGTACCATATGCTTGTAAACTTAAAAAGAATATTTTGAAGATAGCTTCCATGTAATTAGAAGAGCAATCTTCAGAAGCTAATCTCAAAGTCCATTAGTGATTGCTTACCCTCTGAAAACTAACCAGATGGTACAGTTAAGCCTATAACCAACCAATTGCTTCCATACTTACTTTTTACGAAGCAATTACATGGGAAAAATTGTTTGTACTATCTGTCTTCTTTGTTCTTTTCATGGCATTTTGTTCAATCACAAATAACATCCTCTTCGAATTGAGTCTTTCAAATGATTGGAGAATTACTATTGTTATAACCGCTAATCTTTCGACACGGTACGAAGAAGGCATTTGTATTGCTGAATTCAATCAAAAGGTGACAAAGAATAGCAGTTTAAATAGGTCAGTTGGAGACGGTTCAACCACGAGAATAATACTTTAACTAAGGAGCCACTAGAGATGTAACCATTAAGGTGTTTCTTCAGCAACGGCTAACAGGTTGTTTGAAGATCTTTCAAGTGTCCCTGGAAATATTATCTTTTACTGATAGCCAGATTGCAGCTCCATCGACATACTGCGCACAAGTGCGACACCAGATCAGCTTCACGGCCGAACAAGCTGAATCGTTGCAGAGACCATTCTTTGAGTACCACAACATGCAATCAACAAATGAAGCCTTCAATTCCACAATGGAAATGGTGCTCAACAGCAATTCAACCGACAACTATTCCTCTTCACAAATGCTTCAAATTCTGGTATTGGACGCAATTCGTGCGTGAACCATTTTCTCAATGTTGCCTTTGCTTCTGCTATCTTCATTTTTGTAGCCTCGTCTATCACCATCTTGCCGGGCCAACAGCCTTCTTCTGCTCGCGTTCTGCATCGATCCACTTAAAATCTTCCGCAACCCAACCACGTATTTCCTCATCGGTTTGGCCGTTGTCGACTTATTAACAGCACTAGTTCAAGAACCCATTTACGCCACTTGTTTTACACTTCTGTACTTTCAACATCCATCTTTACAGACATGTCTACCCTTAATGCAGTTTCCTTCATATTTCACATCTTTTACCATAACAGCATCTTTGTTATACCGTCTTTGCTTTTACCGTGACGCAAGACACCGTGGTTTCATCGCCTCGAAAGTACGGCCGCTTGGTGACTAAGTCATCATTAGCGTGTGCCTATCTATCTTTATACTGCAGTCTTCAGTTGTCTACCTTTGATGGGTGTTCCACTAAAAGTCAAGGATGCTGTTGAAGTGTTCCTTCACAATAGTTTTCTACATCCGTCTGCATTATACTACGAAAACGAAAATGGCGACAGGAAATGCACTTCAGAACGAAAGTACACCACGTGAGGAGAGCAAACATACTCAAGTGCAACGAAACTTTGTGGGTTTAAACATGATTCTTCTAATGGTGTTGATTGTGTGTTTCGTGCGAAAAATGGTCACGATGACCGTAAGACAACTGTCTCTGAGGACTATGTAACTCCTTCCGCTGGTTAATGTCCTGATTGCAAATTTGATGACTGAAAACCTTCATTACATGAAATTCCTGCTCGACCCATTTGTCTACGCGTGGCATTTGCCAAAGTATCAAGAATCCCTCAATATGAATTATTTCATATATACTTACATCATTTCATTCCTCACGGGAAGAAATGAACTCAACAAATTGACCTCGCTCCCAATGTGTGGCTTCATAGCTCAGTTGGTAGAGCCTCGCACCGGTATCGCGGAGGTCACGGGTTCGAATCCCGTTGAAGCCCTGATTTTTTTTTTTTCAGGCTTCTTCTTTCCAGTTGCTTAAATTGGAAAATTCACTGCGATGATCATTCTTCACTTTCATCTATGACCGCAGTTCAAATATATGAATTATTTCATATATACTTACATCATTTCACTCCTCACGGGAAGATATGAACTCAACAAATTGACCTCGCTCCCAATGTGTGGCTTCATAGCTCAGTTGGTAGAGCATCGCACCGGTATCGCGGAGGTCACGGGTTCGAATCCCGTTGAAGCCCTGATTTTTTTTTTCAGGCTTCTTCTTTCCAGTTGCTTAAATTGGAAAATTCACTGCGATGATCATTCTTCACTTTCAGAATGGTTATCGTTGCAAAAACACAGAGAAGAAATCAAATTGGGATGGAAACAAACGCAAGGTAGCCGCGGGAAAAAGTCGAGATGGCGAGTTATGTGGAACTGAAAAAATCGGTGATTACTTTACTGAGCTGTTAGACTATGTTGGATTCCTCTGTTGCGTTTGAGTGATTGTGGTTGTGTAAGGACAGAAAGTGATCGCCCGCATGAATGGCTTATTTGTATAGACGGCAACTAATATCATTTTATTCGGTCGCGTCTATAGACTTAAAAAACGTTTCCCTCGAAATAAACTGTGGATAGATGGACGTTCATTTCCTGGTCGTTTTTGTATATATCAATCAATATATAAAATCTACTAGCTAGTAATGCATATTCCGAGATTTACTGTGGGTCAACAATGTTCGTTATATTACTTGTCTGTAAACAAGAAGACATTTTCCCAATTAAGTGAAAACGGGGAGCTGGTGCTTGACTAGACACTGTAAAGGAGCACATGTTACTCAAGGAGTATTTAACAATTATCCTGCGAAATCGCGCGGAATATCGTCTGATACCTTATTCTCCTTAAATTTCGCGGGTTCTTAAATTCGCGATATTCGCGATTTTAAAAAATTCGCGAACATAAAGACCCGCGAAAAATGACGACCGCGAACTTTGATCTCGCGAAATTTAATGGACATAGAAGAATCATGTATTTGTGTTTTCAAGGGTCCTAAACAATTTTTCACACAACATGAGGTGTCAGTACAAGGAGCTATCATCTATCAACTTTAGATGTTAATCAGTGTCAAGATTCAACTCAAGTTCTTCTTCGGCATCTGAGTGAGTAATCGTCTTCACACAGTTCCTCCAATATATCCTTTATACAGTCGTCAAATTGACCATCCTGTCCCGGCTACTTTTTGTGTGTAGTGACTTGCGAGTGTCTTGTATCTTAAGGCGGGGGTAAACATGAATAGACGTGAAATTTGAAGTGATATAAAAAAGGAAATTGTTAGGATTAAGATGGGTCGGAAACACTACCAGACAGTTGACCCCGCAAAAGAGAGCCCCTGGTTGCTAGGGGACTGTTTGGTATTCGTCTACTAATTCTTCACCTCAAATTTCAATTTTCCAAATCCATCAAATCTTCAACATTTCATATTTTCCTCAATTTAACCTATCCTTTGAGAAAAAATATCTCTTTCCCAAAATGCCCAAAAATCACCCAAAAATTTACACAAAACCGCCAAACAGTGGTTAATGAGATAGGCAGAGAGATTTAGTGTCGCTTGAAACGTGACCGAGATATTGGCAGAAAGGCCGTGTTAAGCGATCTCAAAACAGCCTTCACGTTTACCCCCGCCTTAATCGTCAATTTCGCGAAATTAAATTCCCTGGAAACACAATTTTTCCCCGCGATCGCGAAATTAAAGACTCGCGAAATGTGCCGAGAAAATTTTCGCGAAATTTAAGTCCCGCGAAAATAAAGGAGAATAAGGTACTTAGCCGACGAGGCCGTAGGCCGAGTCGGCTAAAATCAGACGATATTCCGCGAGATTGAGCAGGATAATTGTTTTATTATTCAACAAATTGATAACAAAACAGCCTAAATTCTAAATCGTAACATCTTTAAATCTCTCTGTCGACATTTTCTCACTTCACTTTTTCTTCCCACGTACGAAGCTATGTATACCGCCGGATATCTGTTACCTATGAATGACAGATATCGAGAACATCATGACCATATTCGGATAGTGTTACAATTTGTTGAATAATAATTAACAATTAGATTATGAGCTCGAGATTTCTATGAGGTGATAGTTGATGAGGCCGAAGGCCGAATCAACTATCACCTCATAGAAATCGAGACGCATTATTGAACTTATTATTGAACTTTACCAATAAACAAAGTTGAACGTATCGAGCTGTCCTTGGAAAATTTGCAGTTGTTTACGCGCGTACCCGCTTTTTCAATATTTTCAAGTTTTTAAAGTCAAGAAACCTTAAAAGTGCTTCTTTTAGTCTTCTCAGAAATTTAATTACCCGTTTACATCTAAAATTGCTTCCAAAACTTCGGAAAAACTATAAAAACATCGCATTTCTTTGACGACCGGCGGCCAACTGTACTCTAATGGCTGATAGTATACGAGTAGCTCAGCCAATCAGATTGCAGCATTTGCATTAGTATACTAGTAGAATTCTACTAATATAGGATATGTGCCGAGGAATAGTATTGTAAAAGGCACTTGTACTGTTCAAAGCAAAAAATATAAAATTCCTAACTATACAAAAGATGCCATACTTAACTGAGAAATAAGGCATAACTTGGAGTTCTCTGGTTGTCCACGACCCTCTTTGCATTTGGCTTTTCATATTAAGAGTTGCTTAAACGGAGTGACTCAAATGTTCGGTTTGTGGAAGCCGCTTGTACGTAAAAACGTTTCACAATTTAAGTTTTTTTTCTTGAACGGTAAAGTAACAGCCAACCAGACCTTGAAAAACATGTCTTGTTTACAAATTTTCAATCTCATCATATTATGGACGGATCCGTTGGTTCCATACGTTTTTAAATTAAAGAGAAATATTTTGAAGATAGCCTCCATGCAATTAGAAGAGCAATCTTTAGAAGTCCATTAGTGATTCTTTTCCCTCTCAGCTAACCAGATGGTACAGATGACAATCCCAAAACCTATTACCAACCAATGGCTCCCCTACTCGCTTTTTAGAAAGCAATCACCTGGGAAAAATTATTTGGTCCATCTGCCTTCTTTGTACTTTTTTTGGCATTTTGTTCACTAAAAAATGACATTCTCTTAGCTTCGAGGCGAGTCTTTCAAACATTATGATTTGAGAATTACTACTGTTATGGCCGTTAATCTTCTGACACGGTACGAAGAAGGCATTGTGTTGCTGAACTCATCGAAAGGTGATAAAGAATAGCAGTTTAAATAGGTCAGTTGGATATATTCCATTAAAAGTTAAGAAGCACGTTTACTTAAACTAAGGAGCCACTAGAGATGCAATCATTAACGTGTTTCTTCAAAACTACGAGGTTGTTTAAAGATTTTTCAAGTGCTCCTTGAAATCTTCTCTTCAATTTTTCCGTTGTTCAAGTTTGACTATTGCCGATAGCCTGATTGCAGCTCCATCGACATAACCGCACAAGTGCAACACAACTTCGCTTGTTGAGACCATTCTTCGAGTACCACAACATGCAGTCAGCAAGTGAAGCCTTCAATTACACAATGGAACTGCTGCTTAAACCACGAAAACCACAACAACGAGGACCACACTGACCACAGAACCATCAGAAACAAGAAAACCAGAGAACCTGAAACCACGAGAAAAACAGAATCATGAGAAACACGAGGACCACAAGAACCAGAGAACCACAAGAACCAGAGAACAAGAGAACCAGGGAACCAGGAGAACAGCATAAGTCACAAGAAAATTAACCAAGAGAACCACGAAAACCACAATAACAACGAGAATCAAAAGAACCACGAAAACCAAAGAAAGCCATGAAAACTATTAGAACTAAAATAGCCAGCGAACCAGGAGAATATCGAGACCCACAAGATCCAGAAGAACGACGAGAACCACAACAACCAGAGAACCACGCACACCAGAGAACTACGTCGAGAACCACGCGAGGAATATCTTGGGTCCGAGCTGCCACTTATCCCACTTAAAAATTGCACGCCCCCTTTTTTGAGTAACGTTGTCGACAGCAATATACTCAAACGGCGTAGGCCATTTTCAAACATGCTCTTAGTGATTATAACATAGCTGGCAGAACTGCGCAACCAAATTCACTGTGCGTAAGCGCATTCTCGTTCCCAGAGCCTCCGTTTCTTTCGGTCGGCGAATTTTAATACGAGTTTTAAAACGATTGCTTCATACTTAACTGGCAGGCAAACAATTTCTATTCAAACACAGCTCGACTCAATTACCCAGGAATATTGTAATATTCTACCCTTAGTCTACCTGGGTATTATTAATTAAGACATGGTAATAATTTATGGGGAATTGCTCTGGCCTAGGACAAGCCTAAGACCAGGCGAAAACAGAAGCGGACAGCTAGCCCGGCTTACTCGATGGGTGGGAGGGTGGGTTGCCAGTCTTTTCGGTTTCGCAGCCTCGAGTATTGTTAGGGCTTTCCATAAGTTGCTCGAGATTTCCCAAAACGTTGCCCACAATTCTCAAACCGTAACTCAAAAGTTGCTCAAAAAAGTCTAGTTGCTTTTTGTAACGAAAGTTGCTCAACATTTTTTTGGTTGATCTCTTTTTTTTGGTCTGAATAAAAAATATGCAAATTGTACGACAAAAGTAACATTTCTAAGCATTTTCGTGCAATTTTGCGGCGTAACCAACGTCGCTTAATATCTTTGTCCTCATTAAAACCAAAAAATGTACGAGGTAAGACTACACATCAATACTAATATTAATCATTTAAAAAATTTTCCCCCCGAGACACTCGAGTCAGTCGAGTGAATCTTCGTCCGCCATTTTGAATTTTGAGCACATTGAGTTTGCATAGTTCCAAAGTTATAAAACGCATGTTTTATTGACTTCATTGCTCCATAACTTATCTAACATTCTTACATACAACAAAATATTTCTTCACAATGTCTTTTTTCTTTGGAATCTCTAGAATATTATTTAATACCCTTTCGGTCGTTTCTCGAAAGTGGTTTACTCAACTACAGTACAAGGAAAAAATCAAATTTTGGTATCACTGCAAACTATACGACCCCCTTAAACAGTGATATCCTCAACTGACTAATAAGAGAAAATGGAAAGAAAGAAAGCGAGACCATGGGTGTCTACCATTTAGGTAAAAAATTCGGCAATTTCAGTCCGCTCTTATACACGTAAAAGTTCGGCAAAACTTACTTGAAAGTTAAAAGTTAGTCTTCTGGTATCAGTTTTGACACCGTAGCCCGTTAAACTTAAGTGACCAAGAAATCGTTTCACATTTCCATGTTACTCTCAATCGGCGCGTGAGAAAATTATAACCCGCAAAAATCGGCTTGATCGGAAGTCTGCAATTCGATCGTGCCAATTTTCTCCCGTTTACATTTGGTCAAGCCCCAATAACGGCATAAACTGGAGACAAAATCGAGTTCTTCTACCCAGGCAGCTACAATATTATCGCAGAACAAACAAACGAACACAGATTGTCAATATATTTTGGACAAGGAGGAAGATTGCATCTTCAATCTCCATCAACATGAAAAGTCGCCTTGCTGTTAAGACATACTTTCTACAAATTCATTGGAGGTTGAGAATTTAGATTTTGGTCGACGTTTTCCAACGAGAATCAAGTCAAGAGGTTAATTCTTCTAACTTGCCTCTAGAGATTGTTAATAAAAATGTAAAAAGAGATTAGGGTTTGATCACCAAATTGCAGTCAAGAGGATGGGAATCCGGTTGAACAATCAAAAGTGCGGCAAACATTGTTTTGTTGCGTCTCGACATCGGCAACCAGAAAATAATCATAAATATTATTATTATAATAACAATAATGACAATCATAATAATAATAATAATAATAATAATAATAATAATAATAGTAATAATAATAATAGTAATAATAAAACTGGAATGATAAATCAATACTTTTAGGGAAGTTGGCAATTTTATACCAGAAACGTATGTCTAATTAAAAAATTACATATTTACATCACCATTAGAATTCAACTTTGGATTATTTTTCAAAATTAAAATGGTTTCCGCATTTCGTTCCTTCCCTGCACAGTACAAATTTACGAATAACATTACAAAAAAAATCCCTTCCACCCTTCCCCAGCCCCACCCATCCCTCCTCCACACCCCTCACAACAAATCTAAACTACTCTTGATTTCTTTGGGGCAAGAGCCCAGGCACACCCAATCTGAACTAGCACTGGCTTCTTAGTAACAAACCTCCCACCCCACCCTGTCAACAAATCTGAACTAGTCTCTGTATCTTTGTTACAAGAACCCAACCACCCTAGAAACAATTATAACCATGCCACAACCCAGATAAGATCTTTAAAAACCTTTAAGATATAAGGTTACTTTTCTCTCCAAACCCACCCCCCCCCCCCTCCTCTTTCCATACTCTCAAAAGGCGGTGTTATCCCCTACGGAGCCCCTACTCTTCCTCGGATCTTCCCCGCTTCCACTAGCCCGGTGACTCCGCACGACCTGGGCGGCCTGTAAGGAAGCTAACAAGTCATCAGAATTCTTACGGAAGGGGGGTGCCGGATTGCTTTTCTTAGGTTTAGGTAGGACCGCTGGGGGAATTTTCACCCCCGTGGTTGTCTGGGGACTGCCTGGGGGAGTGGGGTTTGCCGGGGAATTAGCTTCGCTCCTCGGCTGCCAAACACCTTCAATTGATTTACGATGTTCTTCCTTGACAGGAGTTCCTCCTTTTTCGTCTTTATCCGGTGTCTCTGTTGGCTTGTTTGTCGCCTCAGCATTTTCCGCTTTCTCCTGACCCGGCGAATATAACTTCCTGGAAGGTGAGATACTCCGAAGCCGCGGCAAGTTAATAGTTTGCTCTTTATCGGGTGTCTTGTCAACAGAGCTTTCATTCTCCTCCCTTGGAGCCTTACGTAACAGCGTCAACTGTCGCTTCACGATGTCCTCGGAGGAGATCGCCGGCGGTGCTGCTGCTGGAGATGCTGTCTTCTTAAACGAAGATGATCCCGGAAAAGGCGGCTGGGGACCCGATCCTAAGGGGCTCGTTAGATCAGAAGTAGGCGAAGGAAGACTATCCCTGCCCCTGAGCGAGCCCTCTCTCTTAGGGATCCTTGGAGGCACATTAAAGTCCTTCGGCCTGTCCACTCCACTGGATGAAACTTTCGGAGAGGGTGACAGTTCACCGGAAATAGAAATGTTTCCTTCACCGTCAGTAATATCAACCTCATCGTCGGTCGGCAGACGGATGTACTTAGCAGGAACAAAGCCGTCTGTTCCGTTGATAGTTCCGTCCCACCAATCATTGTTGAACCTTTTAAATACTCGGATAACGTCACCCTTTTTAAAGGAAAGCTCTTTCGATGACCGTGCCGAGTAGTCAAACAGTGCTTCGGCATCTCTTGGTTCAAAGTCTGAAAATTGATCAAATCAAAATTTTAAGTCAAGAACGTGAAATATTTACAGATGTTCGATGTTTACAGTGAACCGTCGATAAAACGAAGGCCCAGGGGAAAATATGTTCGCTATAACGAGGTTTCGTTATATCGAGGTTCTTTTCCATATATATATTACTATTACTGGGTCGAAGATTATCGTTCGTTATACCGAGGTGTTCTCTATATAGTGGTTCGTCAAATCAAGTTACCACTGTATTGAACTACACGTAGCGTCCAGCCCATTATTTAAAGGTTTTATGTCATGTTTGCCAGTTTTAATTAACAATAATCTTTCTTACTTGCTGGGAATCTGCTAGTCCAATCAACAAATCACCCCCTTAATGGAGCAGGCCTGATCGCCGTCAGAAACTAGCAGATGGGCGTGGTTACCAAGTCGTACTTTCAATGGCGTAAAAACTACGTACATGTACGACTAGGCCACGTTCGATATATCAATATTCTAACACGGCTCCGAGGCTTTCAGGGCAAACGTCTATATTTGTTGTTGTTTTCTTTGTATCCAAGTCGCTTTTGAGAATTGAGAGACAAAAGAAACTTAAAAAATTTACAAATTGGACCCCAAAGCCTCGGAGCCATGTTAGAAAACTGATATGTCGAACCGTGGCCTACAACGCGGTCTACCTTCTTCGCTGTCACTCTCCTCAGTCTCAGAGAGAGGAGCATGTAGCGGTTCTCCTGAGCCAGGGAAAACCTCGGCATGGTGATTAATCAGGAGCTCCATCATACCATTGACTTGGCTCTGATAAGCTATCATGTCTTGTTCAGAAGGGATCCGTAATAACGTTGGACCGAATACTACGGCAAGGTTGTGAGCATCCATCCTGTTGGTTTCGCTGTGTTCAGCGACCCTTCACAGAACAAAGTACACTGGTAAATAAGTCATTTTAGCATATACCACACAAGTGAATAGTACTTTTCGCGCGCGCTGATTGGCTAGCTCGGAGGTGATTAGCCAAGTACTATTCACCTCCGAGCAGCCGAAGAAAAACGAAGTGGCTTTTGTCGCTATATTTTAACTAATGAAGTTACTCTTTGGGCTGCTAGTTATTCAGCTTGTGTGGTATATACTAAAACAATTATTCACCTCAGTGTCGGTGAAAGTGGTGGATGTAATATATCAAACACGAGTGACAGTGTTTCATCGGATATCCAAACACCGAGAACAGAGTTGAAAATACGACGCGCAGCGGAGTATTTTTGACGAAATTCGAGGTGTTTGGATAGCCAATGAAACACTGTCTTGAGTGTTTGATATATCTTCTCAATCGAAACAAAAACTAGGGAGTAAACGGAGAAGTAAAATCGTCAAAACCTATGCTAATCAAGATCGGGTATCCAAACCTCCTTCACGGTTGTGATTTTCTTTGTTTTAACTTGATGAATTATTAATGAGTTTGAGAAATTTACCTCCACTTCGGTGAATAATTGTTAATTATTATCCAGATCAGTGGTCACGGTGTCAAGACTCGCGGTGTGTTTACATTCGTCATTTATACACCTACTTCGACTGTTTCTACAAGCTCGCCAAAATACTCCAAAGACATGTAATAGCACAAAACAAAACGACACTCAAACTGAGAGAACGTAAAGAAAACCGTTAGACTATTGAAAGGAAAGAACCAGCTCGTGCAATGGCTTTTAACGGGTCCCACAACAAAATTATTTGAAACACAACAAGAGAGGGAGGTCAAGATGAGAGAAATCGTGCTCCAAGGTCGCATATCAAGGTTTATCTTATGAACAAATAAAAACGAGTAAATCAATTAACTTACAAGAAGAGTATCCACACTGTGTTGTTTTCGACCAGACACTTTACCTTCAAACCGCCTCTCTCTACCCAGGTGCCCCGTAGGTAAATTGGCAAGGGTAAAATTGCCAGGGCAAACTGAAGAACTATTGTGGAAGGGGGGTGGGGGGGGGGGGGGGAAGCAGTGATGGACCAGTGAAGTGGGGCAAGTGTTACAAAACCGCCTAGTGCCACTTCATACTACGGAACCCAGAGCAGAGCTCCGGTCTGGTAAGCCACCAAGGTCTGTAATCAGACTTTTGCTTTATTAAACCTGACTACCAAGCTGCACTTACGATACTTACATACTCAGGAAATGGAAAAGGTACTTCATAACGCGAACAACTGACTCAGGCAAGTTATTCAAGACAATCGTTAATTCCTTCACACCGTCTTCTACTGAAGAGGACACTGAGGAAGCAATGCAACAGGGATTACTAAAATGAGATTGCTTTACACGAGAGAATATTCTATAGCATATCCAAGTCAAATATACGAGCTTCGTTTAGAGTTTTATCTCGCACTTTGCATTGGATGTATGACTTACCGCGCGGGCTCCACGATTTCCCGCGCTTTACATTGGTTGTATCCCTCCCCGCGCTCTGCACTGGCTCCACGTTTTCCCGCGCTTTGCATGGTTAGTTACGTTTTCCCGCGCTTGGAAGCAGAGGTAAAGCTTTGACTGGGTTTTGATTGCGTAACGCAATGTAACAATGTAACGCAATGTGATACTTACAGCTCGCTTTGATGAACTCTTTATAATGTGAACTGGGGAAAAGCGGGTCCTCCAGTTCTCTGAAGTAGACCCTCAGTAAACCAGCCACAGCGTTTATATCTTTCCAGTGATTCAGACCTGCTAACGGATCACGACCTAAAGAAAATATTATTCTCTGAGCTAAGAAGTAATGGATGCTAATCTAATTTTGAGATAATTGTTTTAAAATGTCCCTCGTTATGAAATCCTTAATTGTACTCGCATTCTTACCCCGTGTACACTACGTCAGAGAAATTTGAGAACGCAGCTTTATTTCTACGCCAGCCGTCCACACTAATCCGTCACATCGAAAACGCTCTAATCTTCAAACTGGACGAATTTGAAAACGCCGAGTTTGCGTTTTAGTGTGAACGGAAAACATTTTGAAAACAGAATTTTTTGAAAACGATGACGTCACGATAATCATGTGATTTCCCTGCCCGAGTTTTGGGTGATGTAGCAGCTGTCGTAAGGTCTCACATGAGTGGCTCGATACCCTTAGAGTGAACAATACAACAAACAACAGAAACAATGCCCCTAGCCCTAAAACAATAACAGCTGCTACAATGAGCAAACAATAGCAGCTTACGAGAGCTGCTACACTTCTGCGAGTTTTCCTCAAACACAAACTCAAATGACCGGTGATTGTTACGTGTTGAATTTCAAATGTCTCCAGCTGTGTGTGGGCGGAAAACATTTGATGCGTTTTCAGAGTGAAACCACCGTTTATAAATTTCTCTGGCGTGCTGTGGACGGGGCGTCATACGATTACCGACACCAAATCTAAAATATATATATATATAACCTTTGTTTACCCTCGGCAGTGTTGTAGCACAAGTGCTAGTGGGGCGGAGCAAACAACTGAAACAAATAATTCAATTGAACATAACATTGTTAAGAATCCCAACTGGCCAGAGGCAAACCAGTTGGCTATTTTACAAGCGTGGCTGAGGATTTGAACTCGGGGCTACTGTGAAGCAAATCCAGGTAGTGTTCAGAGCGGGACTCGAACCCGGGACCGCTGGATCGAGAGTCCGACGCGCTGACCACTCCGCCACGCTGCCTCCTCTACAAACTGTCACCTTTAGATCAACTTCGTCTCTGCTGACTTTCTAACTAATACTTACCATTTTCAAACAACTGTTTCATGTCGTTTATTTCCGTTGTAGCTCCAGATAATCGAAATATTCCCTGGTGATCTACACCTGAAAATAATTAATCAAACATCAACAACACCGAGATACAAGTTGGAAACAAGAAGTGTAGTGGAGTATTTTTGACGAACGTCGAGGTGCTGGGAAATGTGGTCAAACACAATCGGCATTTAAGGTGACTCGAAACTGTTTCTAGTTCTTATATTTTGATGGGTCATTATAACCACTCTATATCGGTTGATGCCACAATCATGGTATCAAAAACCTGCCCAATCATTGCTGAAGATGTTGTTGTCAATTTTGTGACACAATAGGTTACCACAGTAACAATATGACCTGCTAAAACACTCTTAATTTGAGCTTTTAACGCTTGTTACTCAAAAACGAGCTCGGTGACCTCCATTTTTTATTATCGAGTTGTAATCAGCATAAGAAGACGCAACTTTTTGCAAAGTTTTAAAAAATTCTGTGAAGGGGGTTCAGAGCCACCTTAAATGTTCGAAAATTCGAGGGGCTCTCAACACCCTTTGCTGAATTTTTCAAAACTCTGCAAAAAGTTGCATCTGATCATGCTGGTTACAATAGGCCATTTCCGAATTACCTTTAGCCTCTTTCTCAAAGCGAGTCTTGGTGCTCATCCTTTCATATGAAAATGAGATTTCATTCACATGCAAATTAAACTCATTTTCATATGAATGGTTGTGCACCAGGCCTCGCTTTGAAAGAGAGGCTTTAGGTAACTCGAAAATGGTCTATTCAATAACAAAAAATGGGGGTCACTGAGCTTGTGTTTGACTTATAAACGCTTAAGGCTAAAATTAAGGGTGTTGTTAGCTGGTCATATTGTTGCTACAGTATGGAAACCTGTTATATAAAAAAAAGATTACCGCAACTTGTTTACCAATGATCGGGATTTGTATGATACCATTATTGTAGCATCACTTGTTTAACAGTGGTAGTATTCATCCTTCAAAGTATAGCTGTTAGAAAAGTGCTGGAAACTGCTGCCAGCCTCCTTTTTGCAAAATTGTAAAATCTATGCTAATTAAGATCAGATATCCAAACACCGTCACGGTCATGAGTTCCTATGTTTAAACTTGATGAGTAATGAGTTTGAGAAAAAATTATAAATGACGTAGCTTTGGTTATTTCTTTCCCGCCAAAATTCAAAAGAGAGTAACAATTAATTAGGGAACGACACATCAACATTATGGAGTTATTCGCATCTAATCTCTGATGTCTCTCTTAGAAGAGGGGGGGGGAGGGTACCTTGGAGGATGGAATTGAGTGCTTTTGGTAACTCGGCCTATCAGTAAAAGCTAAATGTAAACAACTGGTGAAAGTGACAGCGCTCCAAAGAAGAAAATCTGTTCTACCCTGGTAAAGAAGAGAATTCAGAGAAGCAACTCGTGAATGGCTGTAAAGAGCTGCAAGCTGTGAGATGAAGCAAGCTAAGAAATTTGGATCACACAGAAGGAAGTTTTCCATCTGTATATAACCACTGGCTTCACTTGGACAAAATAAAAAAAAAATACAAAAATCACAATACTAAACAATAGACCATTTCCGATATATTTTAATTCTAACACGGCTTCCAGGCTTGGGGGAATAAAACAAAAGAAATTAATTATTCATCCCTCAACCTTGATGCGAGTTCTTTTGTTTCATTCCCCCAAGCCTCAGAGCCAAGTAAGAATTTTAATATATCGGAAATCGTCTATTAAAATAATGTACTTACCAAACTTTTTAATAAACTTAATACAACTTTCTACTACTTCAGGAATTTCTCTTCCTGTAATCTGTAAATAAAAACAGATTTTGAATATTGACATGTAACTTCTGGAAGACTTCAATACGTTAAGTATATACAGTGTTTAACACTGAATTAAGTCTGTCTAGTGTGATAACCCTGGGTTCAAATCATTCAAACTAATAGGAAAAAAATCAATCAATCAATAAAAACAAATATTAATTGACCACTCCCCCAAGGGGTTTTTCAGGGCCAATGGAAACAAACAATGAAAAAAAAATGGTTAAAAATCCCTACTGACAGATAGATAGCTTTATTTGTTGACGCAGGTTAGTGAATTGGCAGCCAATGGCTGATGTGGACCTGCCTATCTAATTACAATATTAAATATACTAAGGTATACAATACAAATAAATCTAGTCAATAAATAATTACGTAAAAGGCTGGGTATGTCTAATACGTATAGTAATAATTACAGGAGGCAGAAGTAAGCGGAGGAGTTGAAATCAGGACTTCCAAGAACAACACCAGTTAGTGGTGAGAATGGGACTTGAATCTGTCACCTCTGGATTTCCAAACCAGCATCCTAACCACTAATAAGCACCTTAACACACACATTAATAAAACACTGTCAACTTACCCTAAGATAATTTTCTAAATTGCAACCAAATACTTTGGTTTTCTTGTTCACGGATTCCAGGATAGCTGAAGCCTCCTTGGATGACATGTCTACATGTGGCCTTTGAGGCCTAGAAAAGAGACCATATTAATTCCTGGAGTCTGTAATTTCATTATCCTGCACAGTGGGGTGTAAAACGGTCAAACCATGTGAAGCATACCCCTCAAGATTACATTAATGAATTGATTATTTCAATATTGAACTTACTAGTCGTTTCAAAAATCAATATTAAATAGATTTTTTTGAACATCAGACCCATAAGAAGCCCGTGTACAGCAACCCCCTCCCCTGAAAAAAATCGTGGAGGAAGTCTCTCTCCACAATTTTGTTTTGGGGGAAGGGGGCCACTATACACATGCTAACCCATTAGCTGTATTCTTCGAATGACTAGTGGGTTCAATGTTCCAATAATCAATTCATTAACATAATCTTGAGGGGTACTCTTCACTTGGTTTGACTATAATCTCTCTAGTGTGTTCAAATTTAATATGTTACAGCCCCAGTTCATCCGCAACAACTTTGTAGAAAATAGAGTTTGAATTTTCAGCACTTTCTCACACAGAAAAAAATTATAATAAATTTAACAAAACAAATATTACAATGTGTTTCACAATACATAAAATATTTCTTTTTGTAGTACCTGGCTCCAACTATGTCTGGCGTTACTTCTCCTATAAAGCAAGAAAACAAAGTTGTTTATTTCATAAAATTAAAATGCCGTGCTTTCAATGGGACCTGGCACCCGTCAGAGCTCCGGCGGGTATTCTGTTGAAAGTCGGTGGGTATATTTAACTTTTAAAAATTCTTCAGAGAGAAATTTTCCTGGGCTTCTCATATTACTCCAGCAGGTGCTGTTCTGAGGTAGCCACCTACTTTGAATCTTATTGAAAGCACTAAAAATGTATTTTTTTCCCTGAATACCCAACAACCACTTTAAGGTATATTTCTCTAACACATAGATATCAATTGTGGCAAGCACAGTAGGCTTGAAGCAGCTCAAGTAACAACTGTTTGCCACACAAAGTAGCAGTGACTGGGCAAGGAGGGAGGGAGGGGTGAATGCCATTTTCTAACAAAGAACATTTACAAGGTATTGGCAGTAATTATCAAGCAAAATGTAACTGGTGTATCATCTAATTATCTGAGTATTTATAGGCAGTTAGGGAGAATCTGAGAAACCTGATCCAGTGTCGCTCCTAAAATACGGTTAACACATTTGCAAAGACACAGTGGCCAAATCGCATTTAATAACTATTCACCCCTCAAGCCCAGGGCCGTAGCCAGAAAACATTTTGACTGAGGCAATGTCTATGAATAACTTATGACTGAGGCAATCAGTCCATGGTTGAGTTCTCTTCCTAGGTATTAGGTACTATAAACAACAAAAGCCAAAGAAATGACCGAGGCAAGTGCCTCGGTTGGCCTGTTACTACCTACAGCGGTGAAGCCCCAAGATTAATCAATGTCAAAATCAACACAATGCTAAGAATGCACATGAAGAGAATATTGCCGTGATATAAATGTACACCTCTACTTCCCCACAACATGTCATAGCAACCATAAAAGAGAACTGGCACATCGAGGTCAACAGTGTTACTAACCTAGCGTTTTAGTCAGTTTATCATTCTCAGCTTCCAATCGGACTTTTAAGCTACTGGTAAGAATAAGTTCTCTCATTTTCTGGAAGAAAAATGTCAAAATCCATGAATAACAGTCATCTAGTAAGCACGACACACGACATATGACATACAGATACTGATAGATGTACATGTGTGAACTTGCATACCGTAAAATAATAGATTTCTACATCTTCACTGCTATTTTTGATTGATTGACAGCTTGCTGTTCCACTGTTAGAGTCTATTTCACCATTCTCCAGTTTTATCATCTCGTTGTCCCACTGTCTGTACATTTCACTGAGTGCTTCAGAGGTGGACTCTGTTGTCTTTTCAATCTATCAATTTAAGGTTTAAAAGTCAGTTTTTTAACACGAATTCATAATACAAAACTTGTACTGTGTTTCTATCAAGTTAAAAAAAAAACATGAGTGGAAGTTTGGGAGAATGAGAAATGCTGTGGGAACACAAGCCAACACTCAGGCAAGTGTTTCCACCAGCTTTTTTGAGTTCTCCAAAACTTCCACAAGTGTTTCTATTAAACAATTAGATTATGAGCTCAAGATTTCTATTGCATGAAAGTTGACGAGGGCGTAGCCTGAGTCAACTATCACGCATAGAAATCCAGAACCAATAATCTAATTGTTTTCAGTTTTAGTATAAATCTACTAGTCATTCAAACCTTTATCTAAATCCTCTTCACAGACACTTCGAAAATGCCAAGAAGCGGCCGTCATTTTGCTCACTGCTACGCTACTATGTATCACAGAATAGATAGTGAGTAGCGTCGGCAATCAGAGAATGGTATTCATGATAGAACGCCAGTAGATTTAAACTAAAACTTGATAGCAACACAAAGAACATGTTAATAATGATATCCTTTATTTAAAGAGGGTAACACCTATTATTTTTTTCTACATCTTCTCAGCAGTCCAGAATCCTGAATCCTTCAATCTTATTGGCTAATTGCGCACGCTCCAGGGGTCCGTATTTTCCCATCCGGACCCCGAGTTATGGACCGCTCCGAAATTTCCAACAGAAGAAACGTTTAAAGCTTTTTGTAACAGTGTAAAAGTGTTGTAAACAACGTAAAATGTAGACTTTTTGGACAGAGTCAAACAATTATGGATTCCGATAACAAAGACATTTTTGATTTTTCGTGAATGCGCGCACGTACGCCAGATTTGAGCTGAATTCAACACAAAAGTTGCTTTTAAAGCAGTCCCGAAGAAAAAAATAAACACGTTATTTGCCGTCCTTGGTTGGTCCGTATTGGAAAAAACTGAAGGGGTGAGTGGAATAAAGCCCTAAGTGACTTTTGGAAAATGTCAAGGCAGCCAGGAATGAAATACCTACCAGCACTTTTTACAGTCTACTCTTGTCTTCATTATTGTGCAAAAAAAACTAGTAATAAATACTGGTTCTTTTGAGACAAAAACTAAAACCAGAGTAAACTGTGAAAATTACTGCTAGGCATTTCAAGCCTAGCTGCCTCAAAATTTTCCAAAAGTCACTTACTAGGGCTTTTTTCCACTCACCCCTTCAACTGTGCCCTTGGTCTTGAGTACGGCCCTCGGCCTGCAGCCTCGGGCCGTACTCAAGACCTCGGGCACAGTTTTTCCCAATACGGACCTCCCGGACAGCAAATAACATATATTTACTAAAAAGTATTCTCCCTAGTGGCCCTCTAAAACAAGAATATTGAATGAAAATTACAAAAAAATACAAAAAGTCTATAGATAAGTAAACAGGAGAATCTATGTACAAAGATACATGTATAAACAATAGTATTAAAAATTTTAAAAATCAGAAAAGCTTTTTAACTTTAAAATTATCTACCGTATAAATTGGGGCAGTGTTTTTAATCAGAGTAGCTTTCATCGAGTTAAAAGCTCTAGGCCATTGGATTTAAGTTAAGAGCATTGAGGTCTTTTATGTTAGAATAGAAAAATGTTCTCCTCATTGCTTCAGTTCATGGTTTTGGTAAACGGTATGATGTTTTAGCTCTTCTACTTGTGGGATAATTATGGTCAAAACAAAGGGTGTCCAAGCTTGCAGTAAGGTGTTCTGGTGCTCTTCCATCAATAACTTTCTTCAAAAGACCGAGTTTATTGACCTTGAACATTTGATCAATTGGCAGCCACTTAAGCTTTTGAAAATTATCAAAAGAACGAGGACAACCCCTCCTCGCGTTCAGAGATAGTAAATCAGGTTTTATGGAACAACAGGTTTATATGCATTGATTCCAGGTCAGTTTACAGTGAAAAGCTTCTTGATGCAGGTTTAATAAAAAGTGGCAACCTCTATGATGAAAATGGCGAGTTTAAATTGGATAAGGAGCCATGGCGTTCATCTCTCTCACCGGTTGAACACTTCCTAATTTTCCGTCTTCTCAATGCTTTTCCGCAAGAGTGGCGTAAAGAATTAAAACTAAATAGGGCCTCTATCTACAGAAACACACAACACCAAAACCTAAGTAGTTTCGCCCTGTGTATTGATGGTAAAAAAAAGTGTTTAGATAAGCTCTTTTCAAAATCACTGTACCAGATTTTTGTTTCTAAGATATCTTGTAAACCAACTGCAATGAAAAAATATGAGTAGGCATTTAATACACAAACCTTCCATCTTGATTGGGAGAAAATTTATTTACTGCCTTTTAAAACAACTTTGCATACCAAATTAAGAGAGTTTCAATATAAAATTCTGAATAGAATTTTATATACAAACAAAATGTTGTTTAAATTCAAGAAAGTTGACTCCCCATTGTGTTATTTTTGCAGAAAGGAGCTTGAGACTTTAGAACATTTGTTTTTTTGTTGTCCAAGAGTGCACGCGCTTTCTGGGATGAAGTCTCTGTCATGTTACATTCACAGGGCAGTTGTAAGGTAGTTTGTATACATGTTAAAACTATAAAAACCCAAAAACAAATAAAATACAAAAAAAAAATCAAAAGATCGTGCATCTCAAGGACTGTCAAAAATTAATCGAGCGCAGCGTTTTTGAAGTTTAAACAGTTCGTATAGGTTGGTTTGGCTACAGTTGCTCCAAACAGTACAACAATACGTAAAGAGTGGTTTGATACTTGCATTGTAGAGAAGCGACCGATATTTGGTGGGGAGATATCTCCAAGCTCTTCATAAAATTGCAATTCTCTGAAGCAGTTTCTGGCGCAGTAGGTCAATATGATCGTTCCAAGTGAGATGACTATCGATGTGTACTCTTAAGACACGTTCTGACTCAACCTTAGTGAGTTGCATGCCATCAACTGAAAGGTCAAGAGTTTGTTTTGGTGAATTTGCAATTTTCTGTCTGGTCGAGATTATACTGTATTTAGTCTTTGCTGGATGCATTTTCATCTTATTTTCCTTTGCCCACTTCGATGCTGCGTCAATGTCAGGTCTAATTTTCTCCTCAACGTCAACTAAGGTAGGCGCAGATGCATAAAGGGTCAAGTCATCAGCATACACTGTAAATGCCAATGTTGTTCTGTATTTTCTCTTTCATTTAAAAATGTCCGCAACAAAAAACAGAAACAACTTGTTTACTTGGATCAACAAAATGTAATTATCTCTGCTCACACCACTGATACATCAACAGCTCGTGCTACAGCTGTAGTTCTGTATTTCTATCTAGTTTTAATAGCGTTCAATCCCAAATGGCGCTATCTGTTTCGCTACACTATTGTGTTGTAGATAGTGAGTAGCGTAGCAGTGAGGGCTTGTTAACAAACTGAGCCACTTCTTTGCATTTTCAAAGTGTCTGTGAAGATGATTTAGAAAAAGTTTTGAATGACTAGTAGATTTATACCAAAACAATTAGATTGTTTGCTTTCGATTGCTATGCGTGATGGTTGATTCGGGCTGCACCCTTATCAACTATTGTGCCATAGAAATCTTAAGCTCAAAATCTAGTTTGTAAATAGAAACAGAATTATAAGCCGATCAGCGCATATTTTCTCTGGGCTATTTTATTAATGTAAATATCATGTAACCAGTACAAACTAGTACATGTAAGTAATAAGGATTCGGAAGCTGACGTTTCGAGCGTTAGCCCTTCATCGGAGCGAATCGAAGGGCTAACGCTCGAAACGTCAGCTTCCAAATCTCTTTACGGTGGCCAATTCACATTATCAACCCAGTTGATGAAACCAAATTATCTTGTAATACTGCCACCGACGCAGCAGCACAGTTTCTTTAGAACTTGCCCCCTTTACATGTAAGTTATATGTGACTTGAAAAAAAAAAATGTCAACCAGTCATCCACATGTAAAGGTCCATTCACAAGTTAATTCTGTAGCAGAGTTTAATACAACACTATTGATACCATTTCATTTACAGTCCTTTGTTTGCCTCCAGCTGGACTCCGAGTTCAACTTCTCAGCCATGCTTTGTTCATAGGCAAATTGGAAGCCTCTTGCTAGGCAAGATTCTAACAAGTTTATGTTATTCTGTTGGTTGGCACTAACCTCTTCTGTTTCTGCCTTGATTGTCTGGAGTCTGTCATACACGTTATAATGGTTGTCTATTACATCTCTCTGTTGAGGCGACACCTGGTTCAACTGTAAATTAAGATAAACAAAAACTCAGATCTCAAAAATGTGGAAAGGTACTAAACAGTTATTTTTTTATAACCAGTGGCACTTATATAACACTTTTTCACTCACATGACCAGCAGTCATGCAAATTTATTGCAACAAAAGAAAGTGTTTACATATAAATAAACAGTTCAACTTCCACAGGATTGGTTAAGGAAAACAATCAATTTATATGTTTCTTCGTATTACATGTATATGTTGTTGCATTCGCGAACTGAGTCTTTGTTCGAAAAGTATCAATCCGGAGTTCGCCGTGATCAACCACACAACTCCTTGTCCTTGATTGTCGGTTTATTATGACTGATTGAAGTATGTGGTGAGAACTAAAAATTACACAAATGTGCATTACGCAACAAAAAAAAAAAACAAACGAAATAAAACAATGAAGGAACAAAATAATATTAAAGTGAAAGAAACAAAAGGTGAAGAACTTACCTTATAATCCTTCTAAGGGTGGGTAACACGGTAAATATCTATATCTCCACGTGTAAATATCTCCAGAAGTATCTCCACTATCTAGACCTAGTGTGTGTCTCTTTCTCCTCCAAATACAATGATCAGGTTTCATTGCAAAATACTAATTAAAAACTTACAAATAATTATTAACTTAATGCATGCGTAACGCAAGGTTTCTTATCCGTCACATATGTACTGAAGGTTCCTACCTCTTCATCATTGTAAGGCAAGTAAGCAAAAGTAAATGGCAAGCTCAAGGTTCCTTGATTGTCATCAAAGAAGTACTGCTTGTCTTTATCAGCTTGGACGGAGAGTTTGGCTTCACGCAAGCTATTGGCAGACTGAATGGTAGCACTGGCAAGGTTAGCCTCTGCTGTCACATATGCTTCCACTCCTCGCTTGAATGACTCGTGGTAGTTATAGTCAAAACTCTACATGTAAATAATTATCATACAAAGTTACTATTTTAAGGGTTTAAGTATTTTAAGCTTACAGGCTTACATGTATACAGTGGAATCCCGATTTATCGAACCCTCATTGTTTCAAACCTCCCGATAACTCGAACCAAAAGACGTTCCCTCTCCTCAGTCAAATACTGTAACTTTACCCCTGATTTTTCGAACTCTCTGATTTCTCAAACCAATTTGCGTTTCCCCTGGAGGTTCTAGAAATCGTGATGCCACTGTACATGTACATGTATACTATATGTAATATTATCCAGCTCAGAATTCTTTCTATGTACAAAAATAATACATATAAAATTGCATACTTACATCCACCAAAGTGCTGAGGAATCCGTTGTAATAATTGTCCAAGAAGCGGTTTGTTGACTCCAGGGATAAAACGTAATCATTCTTTGCTTTCACACATTTCTGCTTGGCCTCTGTAAATTTTTGTTGATGCTACACACACAGAAATAAAAATTAAAAACAGATTGGTTCCCAAAGAATTACTAATTTACATGTATAATTAAGTTACATATGTCAAATAAACTTGACAAGTAATTCTGAACAATACCTTTTCTACTTGTTTGGCCATTTTTTCATTCTTTCGCCGTGAATCTTCCATCTTTTGAAGTTTCTGCTCAGCACTCTTGCTCTCCACAGAATTGCTATGATAGCGATGAAGTCTCTACAATGAGCATGATTACAAACAAACTTCAGAGACAACATTCTTTACTTTACTTATTACTGTACATTTCAATAACACGCAAACTCTGTTCAACTGATGGTTTCTTGTTTCACTGTGGTCAATCACCTTAGTGGAACTCTTACAATGTAGGAAACAGAAGCTTACTTCAATCAACCAGTTGAAAAAGGTCACATTTGTGGGTTGTGATTGGTTGAATTTGATCCATTTACAGTGTAGTTTGTTTCTTTTTTCAAGGTCTGTTTCATTGTTGTTGACAAAAGCCAAAAACACAATCGTTAGTTAATATTTTTTACTTCAGAGTTTGCCCCTTATTTTGAGGCCCAGTAATTGCATTAACCTGAGCTTAAGGAACAACAATACCACATATGTACATGTAAGTAACCTGCATAAATGTACTGTACAGTACATGTTAACAACTTTTTCAAATTTTTATATTCCCGTCCAAATTATAGCAAAAAGGATGACTTTTAGTGTGCTATCAACAGCACGCTAACAAACGGTATGGCCAAAAAGAAAAGAAATGTGATGGTATTTTTCATCAGAGGAAATTGTGCACAAAAGGGCATGTAGCTTACTTATAATAACTTAATTATACGAAAATAGAGAGAACACAGTTTTCTCAAAACAACTTTAAATAACAGGCCAAAGTTGGCCTAAATTCCAGCTAAACATAGAGTACTCTTATAATATTATTATATTATGGTACCGGTATTCACCCTAATAGTTAACAAATAAAGAAGCCTAAGCCGTGTATTACACTGTGATAAAACACGACGGGCATTTGAGAACACGAGGGAAATGTAGAAAACACGAGCCGCAGGCGAGTGTTTTCCACATTTATCGAGTGTTCTCAAATGATCGGAGTGTTTTATCACAGTGTAATACACAGCTTAGGCTTCTTCATTTGCTTTAAAATATAGATTTTACGCGCGCAAAACAATAAAACACGCATTTTCTATGTTTTATACTCTGATAAAACATAGGTTTTTGACCAATCAGAGCGCGCGCAGGGTCCTATCTATATTTTAAAAGTGAATACATGTATACATGTACATGTATATAATAGACCATTCATTTGAACTGCAGAGAAAAATATGGATATGACTGATCATCACAGTTTATATACACAACTTACATTGTAATTAACAGTTCAAGCCTGATTTTTTTTCAGGCTTTAATTTCATAACTGCTTTAAAAGTTGTGTATATAACTGTGATGATCAACCATATCTTCAGAGTATTCACCCTGTTAAGTTCTTGAACTGATTTTAAGAGTTCGTCCTGCAGGGTGGTGGCAGTCTCTCTGCACTGCATGACAAAAACAATTATCTGGCATTAGTATACATACATGTAACTCACTAATATAGAACTGTCACCATGCATTTTTGCATTCAACAATTAGATTATGAGCAAAAATTTAGACTGTATGATAGTACCCTTCCCAGCTAACATACACAGAAATGGAGAGTGGATAATCTGTAAAACTAAAACAATTTATTACTTTAGATTTATACTAAAACAATTATTGTTTTAGTATAAATCTACCAGTCATTCAAAACTTTATTTAAATTTTTATTACAAACACTTCAACAATGCAAAGAAGGGGCCATCAGTTTATTAACAACTACATGTACTGACTATCTAAAAGAGATTAGTAAAAATCTACTACATGTAGCGTTCTATCACAATAGTGGGTAACATAGCAGTGTGCACTTGTTAACAAAATGACAGCCGCTTCTTGGAGTTTTCGAGGTGTCCGTAAAGAGGATTTAGATAAAGTTTTGAATGACTAAAAACAATTAGATTATTCGCTCTTGATTTCTATTGCATGATGGTTGACTTGCGCCCATATCCCATGACAGAAATCTCAAGCTCATAATCTAATGGCTTAATAGAGAGTAGCCCAGGGTAGCCCCACATTCAAGACATTGCAAAAGATTGGGGACAAAAATTTTGTTCCAGGTCTCTTAAGAAAAATGGTGACTGGATCAATGTAAATCTTAGCCTCCTGGCTAAGCCTTAGCCAGGAGACTATTTTCTTAGCTACAACCCAGACAATGATGGCCTTGTTTTGGGAACCTAACAAAAATCTCAGTTAATTCTTCTTGTGCAGTTGAACTGTGCCGACAATCAGTGGCTTGAAAAATTACTTTCAACATTGTTTACCTTACCCCCTTGACAACACTGAATTTCAAGAAAAATGTGGTAAAATTCTGGTCACATATATAATTACTGTTGGGTACTCAAACTGTGATTAATTTACATGGGGAACCAAATGGGCTTCAAAAGCAATGAGTCGGGCCTAATTCACACTGGCGACATACTGTAACAACATAACAACATAATCACTTATGTCGGTAATGTGAACATTGACATATGCCATTATACCAGAATGTTCACACTGCAAACATTGAAAGGGAAGAATGATCATTGCAGTAAATTTTCCAATTTAAGCAATTGGAAAGAAGAAGCCTGAAAAAAAAAACAGGGCTTCAACGGGATTCAAACCCGTGACCTCCGCGATACCAGTGCGATGCTCTACCAACTGAGCTACATGTATGAAGCCACACACTGGGAGCGAGGTCAATTTATTGAGTTCATATCTTCCCGCGAGGAGTGAAATGATGTAAGGCATATACATGTACGAAATAATTCATATATGAACTGTGGTTGTAGATGAAAGTGAAGAATGATCATCACAGTATATTGTCCAATTTAAGCAATTGGAAACATTGAAATATAACATCCTTGTTGTGTCGTTATGTTCTGAACTACATGTACAATACTGTAAGAGTACCACTACTTCTCTAGGTGGGTTACATAGTGTAGACTTTACCTTTTTGGATATTCTTTGACAGTCGTCACTTATAATCATAAATCTATTCACAATGTTGTTGGAAACATTGTCACTAAGGCCTTGGTGCATCTTAGATTTGTTCTTTGTTTCAATGAGGACTTGCTGCCATAAATCCATTGTGGTTCCTTTCTCTTTCCTGAATACAAAAAAAAAATCAAAACAAAACTTAATCAGGAAATGTTCAAGAAGTAACAAATTGACGTCAGTTTTTCATGCATCTGTCCTGTTATTGATCATAAATTTCATCACAATATTGTCAGTCTATGTACGTGTAGCAATGGGTCCAAGAGGCAATAGCCGAGTGGATCCGCAGACTACTTTCACAATGTTATCATTGTCAACACATGTATTGTTGCATGAAAACGTCAGTTGCATGAATCTGACGTCAATTTGTTTTTACAATTATAACAAGTTGTCAATTGAAATTGTCTGCTCTCGCTCATTGCATCAACATTGAATGACTTACAAATTCAAACATCTGTCCAATTATTGACAATGAAAATTAGCCAATGAGTGCACAATAATTTCTGCAGTTATTGTAAAAATAATAAAATCAAATTATTATTGCATGGCATGCTACATGTATGTATGAGTGCAAGCATAGTTGTTGTACATGTACCTCTGGGTTTTATGCCTTTGGAGCTTGTCCAAATACATTTTTGAAAGCCTTTCTAAGTTTCTGGAGTACTCCAGTTCAATCTCTGAAAGCCTCCTGAAAAACTCCTGCAAATCAGCCAGAATAAGAATCCTTCCTTCCGTTCTGCTATCAAAGCATTTTAGTTGTTCAATCAGGATCTGCCGCACCTCTGAAAAAAATGACGACGACGGTGTATTAGTAAGGCAATTTAAGGTCAGCACATGCTGAGGGACATGTTGAGAAGATGAGACGTGGGGCAAGCCTCCTTGTGTGTCTCTGTTGTAGGTCAAAATGAAGTTCAGGTTAAAATGATTTTAACCTAGTTTGATTCTCAATTTTCTTTGTCTTCTAACCCTGATTAATCATGATCCATGAATAATTAGGGTTAGAAGACAAAGGAATTTCATTTTAACCTGAATTTCATTTTGACCTGCAACATCTGCATAGGATGCACGCTGCAGGGACAGTGCGCAAGCTGGTGCAAACAAAACACATTGAGGCATACTGTAAACATGTGTTTTAGCAAACAGTTCGCAATAGCAGTGTACAATGTATATGATGTAAATTGAAGAGGTCATTTTACCCCTGCTTTATGATGCACAATTTCAAGCCAGCTGAATTTCATGCAACATGTCAACTGCGGGGACACAATTTTGTCTCTGCAACAGAACGTTTTCATATCACACAAGGAAAACTGTTGCTGCAACATGTCCCCTACATTTCCAGTATTCTGAGACAATCTTAAAGCCAACCAAAATGTAAATGGCTTTCTGTGATTTCTGTAGCATGAACCACCTTTATTAGGTGCATTTCTCATAATCTCTCACCCAAGGTTATTCCTCTATTCTCTCTCAGATTGTCCCAATAATTTATTGCTACCAATTTATGATCTTGGTTGAAGAGAGGCACTGTCAGTAAATAGTTCTGCCCAGCACAGGGCAAGTACACAGGGTAGCACAGGCCTATAACCCAAGCTGATTGACAAAGATAATTTGGTTTTATCAACTGGGTTGGTAATGTGAATTGGCCACCGTAAAGAGATTCGAAAGCTGATGTTTCGAGCGTTCGTTGGAGCGAATCAAGGAATTGTGAGTTGTGTGTGGTTTATATGCCTAGTAATTACATGTAGTGTAGCTAGGTCCCATTTTGGTACCTATGGCCACGCCATTGATTTGTTTGTAATAATTGTCCGCGATGGTGCAGCCGCTAGACCCTTAAATCTCCCCAATCATTCTAAGCAACATATGGCAGTTTGCGGCCTTTCCCTTCATCAAAGAAGCACAGAAAGCCGCAAAACTCAAGAACAAAATTGGCAAATCGGCACTCTTAATCCTCAAGGTATCAACGAACACTTTTCATTCAACTAATTCATTCTGTTGCTTTTCACGTTACCAGGAACCAACCAATAGCGTAGCTCCATCTTTCTGTATATAAACCACACACGACCCACAATTCCTTGATTCGCTCCGATAAAGGGCTAACGCTTTGAATGTTCAGCTTTCGAATCTCTTTACGGTGGCCAATTCACATTATCAACCCAGTTGATAAAACCAAATTATCTTGTTACTCTTCCCACCAATGCAGCACCACAGTTTCTTTAGAAACTCACCCCTTCTACTGACTGAAAAAGAGTCAAGCAATCCAACCATTACACTGTAGGTCACCATACAACCTTTTGCTTTTCATGTACAGCAATGTTAATTTTCTATTGTAAGCATAATAATTATACATACACCTCAGCACAGGAAAAAAACCCAGGTCTGATTGCCCGTAGCCTGTGAACAGGCTCCCAGCGAGGTCGGAAAAAAAATTCGGCGAGCTTGTGCGAGCTCGGAAAAAAAATTCGGCGAGCGTGACTTCGCGAGCGAAGCAAGTGGGACACGGGGGAGCCTGTAGACATTGTTTTCAATGTGCCGTTCCGCCCCTTGGTGATTAGCCTGTGAAATATCTGTCAAGGAGGTAATTAAACCTGTCAAAATTGATGGGTTTTCCCGCGCTGATGAATCGGCTATTTATAACAATCTACCGCACAATGGCATATAGAACACGCAACACAGTCAACAGACTTGCGCGTAAACAGCTACATTTGAATCATGTGGTGTGAGAACGAACAAAAGGAGGAATAAACCTAAACATCGAGCGCGAGAAACATAAGCTCGATCAGATATATGCAAGAACTACCCTAGACAAACGTATAGCTTTCTCGAAGTAAAGCTACGTTGTCTCCAAAGAAAAACGTAAGAGGACAAATATGATATCCGTGATAAGAATCTACATTCTGCACTTGCATGCAGTTTTAATCAAACAGCCGGGCCCGGCGTCACACTATATGCAAGTAAGCAACATGTTCACGGTAAATTTCATATTTTGTCCCTCGAAAGCAAATTCTTGGAGACATATCTTGCCTTAGAAATGAGCCTAAGCAATGTAAAAACACATGGCAAACAAGAACCGCGGTGCGGTTGTAAACCGCGCTTTAAAAAAACGTGGTTACTTACACTGTCTGCGAAGCGTGACTCTCCTGCCCTTCAGCAAATATACGAAAAAAGGAGTATCTGATTACATTCTTTGCATAGCGCGAGTTTAGCGTGACTTGTAATCGGAGAATTTTGTTTACGTCTAATGAAAAAATACCTTGACCTTTTAATATAAATTTTACAATGATACGGTTTTTTGACGAGCGCTAAGGCTAAGTTTTAACTTTCTTTCCCCAGAAAATTCCACCATTGCTTCTGGCGAACTATACACGATCTTACATTTATCACCGTCAGCGTATTCCATGGCCAGACGAAATACCTTTTTAGCGCACTGAATATTCCCTTTGAAAGTGAACAGAAACAATGCAAACATTCCAGATTACAAAATGTTCTGTTTTGCACGCAAAACGAGAATACAGCTTAACTCTGGATAATTTCAGCCTTACTAGCCAGCAGCTGGTCCCAAATTAGATGCTTTATCCTTGCAAATGTCCTAACGCCCATCGCCGAAGGCCGCCATTTTTTTGTGTAAACAGTTAATTCGCTAACTTGACAAAACCCTCCCGAGGGGGAGATATGACGAAAAGAGCTGAGAAATTGCCTGTAATTGGCTGATGATGACATCATCCGTTGAAGACAATTGGCCGTGGGAGTTTGGGTCTCATCCGCGGAGGTCTGCGTCTGGTGACACGAAAACGAAAAAACCGAAGGCAGAGCAAGAAACCGCCCAGCCTACAGCTGCGCGGTTTAATTACAGAGGTGTCAAACTCTGCAAAGCTACATGCCGATAACAGCGGAAACTATGCAGACCAGTGACCTCTAAATTTGCTATAGCACAGTCTAACGGCTCACAGCTCTACTCAAAATTCCTCTTAACACAGCATGAAGTGGCCCTTCATAAACACGAGTGAAGCAACAAAAGATCGAGAGACCGAACAGAGAACGGCAAATGTACAAATGTCACGAACCGTCTAGTCTAGTCTAGTCTAGTCTAGTCAACCTCATTTTACAAATTAGGCTCTCGCCGAAACCAGTCGGTAGAATGCCGAAAACATCGCGCTTATGCGCCACAGTTTCAAGGCATAGCTTCTGCTCACGTTTCAAACCAGAAATATGATGAAACTGTTCCAAAGAATTGCTCAAAGCTGCTTCGAATTCATCGTCAGTGAATTGTGTATTGCACGCGGAAGCCATTGTTGACAGTCTCGGCAAGAATTATGCAAATTTACAATTAGTTGTCACGATCTGCCAATTATTTATCTCACATCTGTCAACAGTCATCGAATCAACCAATCAGATCTTGATACCAGGAGCTGGTATCATGGAATGGCGACATCAAAGGAATGTCTACAGGCTCCCCTGCGCACTCCCTCCTCACCAGACCGCTCTCGGCTCGTCACGCTCGCCCTAGACTACACTCGGCTATCTCGCCCTAAACCCAACCGGGAGCCTGTTCGCAGGCTAGATTGCCCGGGGCAAGTAAATTTTGCTTTAGGGCAAGTGAAAATGGAAGCTTGGTGGTCTGGTAGGCAACTGAAATCAGTCTCAGTAGTCTCGTTAGTGATAATTTCCAATCAAAAACAAATTAAAACTTAAGACTGCAAGATGAGCAAAACAATAAGTTGTAAGCATGGCTCAATTTAAAATCCAAGCATACTTTGCTCGCATTTGTCCTCCGATCATCATACTGGCCGCCACAATGAAAGATTAATTGTACACCTATTGGGCAAGTAATATTTTATTGGGGAAAACTGAAACTGATATGCACTGGCCCACTAGACAACTGGATTTCAATTTTTTTTATTTCCCTGCCCTGGTTTAACATATAACATGCATGGATATTTTGGCAGTTATGCACATGCGCTACTGTAAAATAAGAGCAATGAGCAAAATGTCCATTTTTACTATCTGTTAAACCATAAAAGGGAGTTATTTTCCCACTACTACATGTATGTCACTGTGTAGTATTTAGGCCTTAGTTTTGGAAAATACATCCTGCATCTTTGGAAAATTGTACAGATCACAAAAAGAGAAACTAAATGATTAAAAAAAATACAACTTCCTAGTGCTATATGAGCTTGTGATTTGCATGTTTTCTTGACCTAATATGGTAAAATGACATAATAAAATAATTAATGTCTGCATGCTAACAGAAGGGAAAAAATATCAACGACTGAATTGTAACAACTTTCTTTTTTATCTTTCAGAATAACCAATCAGTTAGTGATAATTCCAGGGATTTCTTGAGTTGAACAACAAGAAATGAAACATTTTAGTAAGCCTAAGTTTGAATAAAATCAGAGCTTCAGCATTAGTTCGGCATTTTGCAAGTAATTTTATCTGCTGCCAAGCCAAACCCTGCGTTTAAGAAGGAAGTACAGATGTAACATCATCTGTAGAATGACGGAAACATCCTGTTCCAGCCCCTTACTCATGTACGCATGTGGAAAGCTTGACAAAAAGAAAGCTAATGGAACCAGAATTACTTCTAATGTGCAGGCCTGCTTCTGGAATTCTGAACATTTCTGTTTAAGAAGAAGATTTAACACTAATGTATATTTCAGCAAGCAAGGATATGCCACAGGAAATGGATTGAAGTTAGGATGAAGAGCAAACAAACAACTGCTATCTATCAGTGAAATCATTGAAATTATTATGATTTCAAGAACATGTAATCCAGCAATCAGTAGCACAACTACAGACTGTACAGTCGTGTACATGTACACTGTTAGAATGTGTCAGGGGTTTTAAATTTCACTAAAAACGTTCAGAGGTAATCCATTGCTTGAAAAAACAATCCAACTGGCCCATGTGTGTAATGCAGGGCAGCGGGGCTACAATAATTTGTATAATTCTACAAATAACCGTAGATTGATTTATATTACAACAAGTAGTAATCAAAGATTATGAGAGTGCATTTGACTGTCACTTTAAAATATAAAATGATTTCTACAAATAACCGTAGATTGAATTATATTACAATTATCAAACTGCAATGAACACCACAACATAGTAATTTTCCCGCGGGAATTACCAGCAACATGTACAAATTTAACACAACTTTAAAACAAAGCTACATGTTATATGATATACTTGAAACTTCCAAGCTTAAGAGCAGTGCTGAAACTAAATATCACTGGTTGTTTTATAAAAGCTTGAAAATTTATTTCATTTCATGGACGGTTACGAATGAACTAATTTTATTACACTATACAAAGGGTTGTGTACAGAAAATGTGATATCAAATATCAGTTGGAAAATTCAATTTATTAAAAAAAACTTCGTGTTTTATATACATGTACATTAACTTCGTAATTATTCAACAAAACGCGCTGATGATTTAGACAGTCGTCGAATGTGTGAATGTTCCATTTTGCTAATGATTTCGTGACGCAAAACACGGCAGTATATATTTTATATTTCTTGATGAGGTTATAAACAGGAAAACTCTCAACTTTTTTTTTGAGCGGTCTCCGTTTAGACACGCAACTCTGCTAAAAGCGAATACCTTTACACAAAACTTGCTAATGATGGCTCGAGAAAGCAAATTCCAAACACCGGTAACCACAAGTTATTACTGTAAATTCAGAAAAGCTAAAGCTTAAATAACATTTAAAATTAAGCGCACAATAATTAGAACTCAATAAGTTCTAATATCACGACAAAGTCTAGAAGCCATTATATTCACACAACGACAAAGCAATTTGTCAAACTACAAAAGTAACGAATTTGTAAGCAAAGGTCCAACAAATTTGAATATATTCATTTGTGAATGCTTTTGTGATATCTTACGAGCCCATACCAACCAAAATGTCTCTTATCTCGAACGCAGCTCTTCAAGATTTTGCAGTAATGTTTCGTTTTGAAGAGGTTTAAATATTTAATTCTTCTAAACACGTTTAAATTGACAACGTTCTCCATTTTTGACCACGAGGGAAAAACTATTTAGTCGAACGAAATTGAAAAGTAATTCCAACACGGCAATTGCGTTTCTGGCAACTTCGTGAAAGCTCGGCACTGCAATCGATGAATGAAGATTAAGAGACACAATGTATACCTAATAATTGAAAGCAGAACTACGTGCCTGAGACTAAACACATCCTTTGACTGTAAGCTACACACTTAGAGCAGTTTGCTTGTTTTATAACACAACGTAAACCCATATTTCTTAACCGATTAAATTTACTCCTCCACAACTTTAATAACACGATTACATTGGAGAGAAATCTCGAGGTTTCACAGCCGTCTACTCGTAAATCTTGCGCTTTCGAGGAAAAGGAGTTTATCTCGCCACTAAACAAGAAACAACAAGCCAAATTGCCCAATATTTACCGACCGTCTAGTGGAAGTCAAAGTGTACTCAACAGCAGTCAGCGCTGTTACTTAAACGACAAGAGAACTGCCCCCTCATCCTACGTAAGCTTGCAAAAATACTCCTCGCCGGAAGCCAAAACGGCGTATATCTCGATTATTTTCTCGGTATTACCGTGTTTTATATCTGCTGTTCATTTGTTCTCCGCCTCTGGCAGCGTCGTTTCAACACAAGACAAAATAAAAACTGACCTTTCGATTGAGTATCGAACTCTAACACAGCCGCCTTGCCCTTCTTCCCACTCGACGTCATCATCAACCCCTAAAACGAGTACACCTCTACGCCATCTTGATACCAGACGATTGTACTTTCACGAGGAAGGAATCTGCCAGCTTTTGGCTGGTTTTTAGATCAAGAAACTCTTTGTTTTGAGACCAAAATTCGCACAGATAAGAGATCTTGCTGGCCGGAAGGAAACTTCGAAACTGCGTTAGCGCCCAGGTTCCTTCGACTAAGGGTAACGAAAGCGAGGCTTCTATTGATGGGGTCGCTTATTAGTGTTTTGGGGGGAGGGGGCGAGGCATTTTTCCAGTTTTTCTTCGCTGTCCAGCAAGTTCTGTCCATATTTGCATTGGAATTTTCCGTATTTTTACATCAGACAAACCTATGTGCCTAAAACGAAAGGCGCGAGGAGAAGAACGTTCGAAACAAGAGAACTGCAGGACTATCCTCCCGCGTGCGGCCAATTATTATTTTCCTCTCGCCAGTTCATTCGCGTTACACTTGATAGACTAAGAGAGACAAAGAAAGGGGCTGCTCTTAGTACATGAAAACTGCAAATTTTGCCTAAGCTCCCGCTAATTTGCACCTCCTCAAATACTGCAATTTCATTCGCTCCCTGTTTCACGCGCTGAATTTATTTCCTGTTGTTTGTTCTATTGTTTTCCCAGTCATTCCTGTTTTAAAAAATAAACCCTTATGTGCGCGCGCCTTGTTATAATGGAGAACAACCAAAAAGGGTATTTACTTCCCGTATTTGTTAGAAAGGAGATATTTCAGTATTTAATAATTTCCTTATCACATGATAGTTATTGTCATTTCCGGCTAAAATACGTGCTGTGAAATCTGACCAGACGGGCCATAATGTATTACACAATGAATTTGTTTGATCGATTTTACATTCAGGATAACATTATTCGGACAAAAAAGGTAAAATTTAGTTTAGCCATCTGTATGTGTATTCTTCACGCATTTTTGTATAATTTATCGATACTTTTGATACCTATTGCAAGTCCATCGCATTCAATATATACGGCAATTCGTATTAAACATGTCTAATCGCCGACCGCGCCACTGTAAAATAATTTTCTGATCAAGAGATGTTCGCGACGCGAGATTTAACGAGAAGTATAGTTCAGGCGTAGATTCAGTTAATGTATGTTCAGGAGAGCTGGAATGAAGCTGATATGTTAATTTTTTAAGTTGTGTTCGGTGTTGAACGGTGAAACTTCCAGGTAAGAAGCCGGAAAGGAAGAAAGCGACGCGTGACACGTGATGAACGTGACGTGAAGTGCTCGTTACACGTGCGTTACATGATGGAGAGAGGGAAGTAAAACGCTTTAATTTAGCACACCTAGGAATACTTGGAAGTCCTAAAGTAGTCTCTTTCACAGACGTAACCTGAGTTGTTACACAAAGGTTCTTTGCGTAATACTGAAACGACGGAATCTATTTCGGAGGTGTAATCTCCGATTTTTTTCTTTCGTGGATGCGAGTGAAGGCAACGCGGGAAGCAGACCGCTCGAGCCTATTTACTCTACCCACTCCCCTAGTGCAGTTAATTGGCCACGGAACAATGTCCTTACAATTTTTGCCACGGTTTTCGATGTATACTTCAATTTGCGACTCTCCGTGACTTATGTACTTAGTCTTTAAAATCTACAACACGAGTCGAATAATGCAACCATGCTTTTTCTATATACACTAGCTCATAAACCGGCCATAGGCTTGCCACGTTTGCAAAATCATTAATATTACCATAGCCTTGCGCATGGGGACGAGACTTCAGTTCGTCTAGCGTGTTTGTATTTGGAATTTTTATTTGACAAAATCAATGGAAAATCTTGGACTGCTGGGTAGGTTTTACAAATTAATTAGCTACTTTAGATTAGAAATTCCGTGTAAAACATTCTTAAGCAATCTTTTCAGTAAATACGCAGAAACAAGGCAGGCAGTATGTGTTTGCAGAAAATATTTGTTCTGAAACGAGGGCATATGTTTCTAACGGGCGTATTTAAAACATGAAATGACAAAAATGACATTTCGGATAAGAGTCAATGTGGGATACAGAGGTCTGTAGGGGTAAAAACCTCTACAATTGTTGACAGCTAACCACGAACCTAAGCGCTATTTAGGCTAACCGGAGCGCTATCTACTCTAGGCTAGGTTAGAATATACCTATGGAGTATCGCTCATTAGATCTGCAGAACTGCTAAATGGCCGATATGTATATGTGGGTCTATAGATCCTTACCAATCATTCACCAGGGAACATTCGCGAGAGTGTAAATAAAAATACTGATGAGGGTGACATATTTTTGCCAATATATTTCAACAAGGTCCACACTTTAAGAGGTTTAAGGCAATGGACCACTGAATATAGTGACTGTGAATTGGATGATTATCAGTTCAGTCGGAAGTGCATAGAACCATTTCGGCTGTTTTAACTGGCTTTAATTGGCTTCCCGTCTCGCCTGATATGTTCGAAGGAGTATTATATAAATTTAAATGTGTATTAAATAAAGTAAATACAAAAAGCAAAATAAAGCGAATCGTCAGTGAGATATCTTTGATTAGGAATCTTGCTTCAAGTAAATTGCCTTTAAAGCTAATGGTTCAAACCTCTCTCCATTTCAACCGTAAATTATCCAGGAAATTAGAATTTTGAATTTGTCGGTATAACATTAATGCTTGTAATGATTTGCAATTCAAATCAGGCTTGCTGCTGTCATTTTATCTACCTCTCAAATTTTAGCCAACTTCCTCAAAAAGCGAATCAGTTTTCCTTCCATTTTTTGCGATAACAGGAATACAAACACGGTCTGTGGTCGATACGGCATAAAACTTAGATCTGCAAAACATGCTACTCGGAATTTTGCTGAACTTTCCCAAATAATTCACGTTGCCGGTAAGACTTAACTTAAGTAATTTAATACGTTTGCCTGACAAAGATATATACATTACTAGCCATGCAATTGCTGTTGTAAAATTGTCAAGTAAACTCTATTTTAGCTAGTTGTAAGCCAGATATCCTCTCTTGTTTTGAATTAGTTTAGCTACTAGGAAGTTACTGTTGCTAAGCTACGCTTCTTGCAGAAAACCATTTTTTCTCGCCTTTGAGATCTTCATGTTCCTGTTAGCAAAATTAATGCATCAAGGTGATTCGTGACATTTTTGAGGTTTAATTTGAAATGCGATTCGTCTCACTTTACGCGGAAGCATATGGACTAGGAATACATCTTCCACGACGGGAGACATCATAATAAACGATCACGTTTTAAAAATATCTTCCATTATGATACACATCATGACGTGATAATGAAGACCAAAGGCCTAACATCTCCCAGCATCCTCTTCGAGACGACGAATTGACTCAGCTGGCGCGAAAACAAAAGGTCTTTTGCTATGTTGTCCGTTGATTGGTTCAAAATACAATAACACAGGTTATTTTATACGCCTTTTAGAAACCGTCATCAATATTTCAGGTTTTGCGACGCTCTTATTTACGGTCTAACTGTGGATTTGAAAGGAGATATCTTCGGAAGGTAGTCAGTGGATATTTGCGACGTAAAGCTAGGCTTTTATCGCGAGGACATGTGTTTTTTTCAAGGAATAATATAAGGTAAGAATACTAGATAATTATTTGCCTGTCCGAAAACTAACCTGTCTGCAATTGCTTAAAATGAAAATCGATACCGCGTTTATTTTGAGGAAAACCGACCGGGCGAACGAACTGTGCTTTATACAATGTACAAAAAACAGTTTTGCAACGAGGGTAGACGAACAAAACTTTAACTTCCAGACCGTTATTGTCGAAAACCTGCCTGATGCTTTTAATTCAAAATTCAACTTTAAAAGAACAGGAATCTAACCAGCTGGGGGCCTGTGATTCACTTGTTTAACCATCCTTCTACGCGTGTCTTAAGGCGCCGTATTTTTGCAATTCGCTTGAGTGGTTCTAGCGTGAGCGCTATCTGAACGCCAGAAAGTACTTCCCTACGATCTTCATCGACGTTTAATAAATAAAATTACGCGAATAAATTAAACTTGGATCCGTTGTGAGTTATTGTACTTTCGATGGCTACGTTTTCAAAGTGTCGAATTTTAAATGACAATAATCAAGGAGCGACTGATTGTGAAAGTGGTCTCTCAAAAACAACCTATAGTGTCTATATACATAGCAAAACTCGCCAAGGTTATACCAGCTCACAATATCATTTAACAAGTATTCCTTCGATTCATTCAGGGCGCTATCAATACGAAAATCATCATTAGACTTAAATATATATGCAAATTCACGACAACAGGCCAGGTTTGTTTCGGGTAAATATTGCTGATAAAAGACCTCTTCATTGTGCGATACGTAATGTAAACGATTGTCAGCTTTGTATCTGGAAATTAGTACAAGATACTCGTAACCTACATACTTGTTTCATCGACCAAGCAAAATAAAAAAAGCCTCTTCTATACCCCCAGCATGTATCAATTTGTTACTGTTAATTTCGTGAGGTTTAGAAATTCAGTACCAAAACTTTACAAAATCGTTTCGTCGCAGTTTCGCGCAGACGGAGACATTTTTGCAATATATCACAGAATTTACTCAGGGGATAATTACTAGTTCTTTCGTACGATAAACATCTACGCGTTTTAATTTTGGCTAGCAAAATTAATGAAAATAAAACTACTTGTGCTAAACGAAAAGACAGTTGGGGCTCATTTGAAGAGGTCCATTAAGATAAGCGTGCGAAATATTTAATGCAGGGCATATCAGACTAATATATATATATATATGTTGCTTAAGAGAGCTGGATATTTTTGAGCTACACTGCACGTATATATAATTATAAATACGGAATTTCAATCGTAAAATTGCAGATCAATGAGTTGAAATGTGTATCTGTGTAAGGCAGATCGACTAGCATGTATATTTAGTTGGCATAAGCTGATTTTAAATTTTAAATGCGCGAGCAATGAGAGAAGCTAAAATTTAAACTTGCTCATCATACTTGGAACAAAAAGTAGCTCCTTTCAAATTTGGATATTACTTTCAAGAAATTTCTCAGCAATATATGTATTCTTAGTGATCGTATATATTTAGTGTTTTGTTAGTGAGCAAATTACTATATATATGTATGCGACATATGCGTGCTTCAAATGATTTTTGTCTAAATTTATCAAATTACTTCATACTTAGCTTGTACTTCCCGTTTATAATTATATATCTTTGTCTCCTGAAGTATTTGGCCAGTAAAATACCCCGATGCTGTATAATTTTCCACCATTGTTCGTTCAAAAACTTCCTTTTTTACGACAACGAATAAATTAGAATAAAGATTCAATATCGACAGTGCACATTAAACCCAAGTTACGTGCTAAAAACCTGCCTGACGCAAAAAGGGGAAGCAATATCACTTCAGAGACAAGTCTGTGTTAGCTTTGGCAGCGAGAATCCTTGCCACTTTAGAGATTATTACGTTTCGTGTTGTCGCTCTCTGACTGACAGGTTACAATGGATGAACGTAAAAAAGGTGGGTGTTTCATTTGGCATCGAAACTTCGCGACTAATTCGTAAAATGAAGATCATCTGGCACGTTCATGATCAGACAAGCTATTGCTTTGCTTTACAATACAGTGAATCATAATATCTCGTAAATTTTTCCTTGAAGTAATAGTTATTTTCGTACTCAGTAAGCCGCAAGCAACGAAAATGCAGTCTTCGTTTTCGAGTTACCTGTAATTGTGGATAACAATCAATGTTTTAGGCCAGTTTTATGGGTGAAATGAAAATAACACATTTCTACACTTCGCTTGTCTTGATACCATTGTGCCCTTTTTCAGACATTATCAGCTTTCACTCAAAACGACAAGTCAAGGCTCGTAATGAACTTTGTGTTTGTAAAGACAACGATTGTAAAAACCATTCTCAATTGCCAATAGGCTAAGAAAACGATAATCGGGCTCTATTCTGCTAAAAATAGGTTGGTCACGGGAACTGAGTAGCGAAAATGGAAAGATGATTCAGAGAAAACGTTGTTGATATAAAGGCCACCGAATTCGGCTTATGTTGCTGTTAGCTGCGTTCTGCGAATAAAGAAAGAACTAGATTTTCAACACCCACCTGTGGGGAGGAAAGAAAAACATTTGACCGTCATTATTGACCATAATTGATTTGGAGAAGAAAGGCGCCATTGGCAGACTCACTGAGCGGAAAAAATATCCGAGGTCAAATTATTCCTTGTAGTCGATGGTGTTTCGAATCTGTAGCATAGTTGACTGATAAATCAGCCATTCGTTGATATTTTACAGAAGTTATCATGTAACTAGGATTAAAATTTACACCCTTGAAACGGAATACGAGAGGAAATTAGGGTTTTCATCGGTGATGAATTGAACGATTGCCGCAGGCCGGATAGTGATTGAATTGTAAGCGCAATTTAATAACATCATTTGTAAAACATTTATTCAAAGTCAACTAAGCTGCAAAATTGGACGGACTGCCGCAAATTTCGCGTAAGTAAAACGATTTATGTATAAAATAGCCGATCTCTAAGTTGACTTTAAATCGTGTCACATTCGGTGACAGGGCTGTGTTCGGCCATTTTGGCGATGTGTCTGATATTTTGCGGTAAATTGCTCGCGATCAATATGGGTTTTAAATTCATCCAACCTTAACAATCCTTCTTTCCCATTTATGAATGATATTATTGTTACAATCAGGTCACCACTATAGCTAGCTTTCTCTTGAAGATTAGTTCTTGTGTAACGCAGTAAATAGTAGCTTGAATTTTGACCAATGTTTTATTTTGGTTTTTCTTTGACAGAAGAATTAGAAAAAGCTAAAATGCAAAGTTATAGAAGTGTGGAGCAGCTTGAAGCTCTGAGCGGTAAGTATAACAACAAAGAAAGCTTTTAAGTCGATGTTTAATAGTATAGTTTTTTCAGACGATAAACGAAGGAGCCATAAACGAAATTATCTCACAGCAGTTGGTTTTTAATAGCTATAAGCGCACATTTTGCCATAGTTTCCGGCTAACAAAAATGAGCACACGATATTCGTGTAAAAACATGGCCTTATATGCCATTGTGACGTTTTGCTTTGTTTATAAAACTGTAGAAAATTCATAACAACTTCTTGAAATATTCTAACATGAATAAAAAAAAGCTTTATAACTGCTGATAAAAAGCTCACTGAAATTTTTAAAATAATAATTTCAAATGAATGTTTGTTATTTAGTTTAAAGGCAGCTACTGTTCTTCTGGACGTGAAATTAGTGTCTCAGTAGTTTGATATTGCTCATGGAATGTTATGTTGTTGTTTTTTTTCTTAGCTGCTTCACCCAGCGGTCACACGATTAAAGACCATGAAACTGTGAGTGTTTATAAACTGCTAAACTGTAGAGAAGATTTCTATATGCTTATGAAACTAGAAGCCTCGGTATCATCTAGAAAATGTCATCAATAATTATTTCTTTACACCAGAGGGTACTGGTTATGCAACATAATTTTGGCTATGAAAGTAACTATCGATTGTATCCGTAAAGTCCTTTGTTTTAAAAGTTTCGTAAACAGCACTGTTTCATTTTAGCAAAATTTTGTATTAATAAAGTTGTCTTCGTGATGTGGACTTTGCAAAATGAATCGCTATTTTGATAATTTATTTAAATTAACGATAGGTTCGTAACCATGACATTGTTAAGATTCCTTAGAGCTCCTTAGAATCGCAACGACAATCGTATGTTTCCTTAAAAACAACATAACCTCAGATAGATAGTACCGACAGGCCAAAAAGTCTAAGAAACGTCTGCATACGGACCAAGTGGCCTATCAGGCCGGAGCTTATCCCGAAGCGACTAGGAGTATTGCTACTCCCCCCCCCCCCCCCCATGGATGGTCCATCTAGACCATCGCAGGGTTACCCCCAGCATTAAATTCGCCGGTACCCATTTGTGCACGGAGGTGGAGAGAGGCGCTGTGAGAGTAAAGTGTCTTGCCAAAGAACACAACACAATGTCCCCGGCCAGGGTTCGAACTCGGTCCGCTTGATCCAGAGACGAGCGCACCGCACCTCCAGCACTGAGCTGTACAAGTTGTAAATAACTTTGACACCTGCTGACGCTCAAAACGTCAACGCGAGTCTAGAACCCAGCACGCCACTAACTTCTAATAAAGTAAACTAAGCGTCACTGACTTTTAATCTCCAATTTTTGCAGTTAATTCAAGAGCTGAAGAAAGAGAACTTCGATTTGAAACTTAGACTATATATGGAACAGAAAGAACGAGAGGTAACTGAACATATAATATTTTTTTTTTTCTGGTGTTAATATTAATTGTTTAAGCAATAAAGCACTTTTTCCTTGTTAATATAGCCTCATCTAAATACGAGGAGGGTTGGGGGAATTCGAGACAGTTATGCAAACCCGAGAGGTAGTCGAGGGTTTGCATAACTGTCTCGAATTCTCCCAACCCTCCTAGTGTTTTAGTTGAGGCTATGTAAACACGGAAAAAGTGCTCTATTCGCTACTTGCACAGACCCATAATCCCTTGCGTTGTTGGGGGGTAACAAGTAGAAGAAATGTATGGTATCATGACAAAAATTAGTTCGGTGAGCTCGCAAAACCAGCTACTAATGCTTAAAAATGCACCAGAATTTACCAAATCATGATAGGAGAAATTTGTACTAGTTTATAACTAAATGTAGAGAATTTTTTGTTTTTGTCCATACATCGTCTGTAAAATTACAAGACGATGTACGGACAAAAAAAATGTGGAAGAGACCCTTTCAATTTGCTCGCACAAAGGAACTGCTATTTCATATCATCGTTTTGATATATATCTTTTTATATATATCGCAGAGGGTAACAGAGGATTTCAAGCAAAAAATTGTGGTTTTGGAAAGCGATCTGACAGAAGCCTTGGACGAATTGAGTGATGCGCTTGAACGAGAAAAGGATTTCGAGGCTTGTTTGGAGAGCTCTCAACTTCGAGAGAAAGCGCTGCTCAGTAAACAGAAGCGAATAGAGGAGACATGCAGGGAACAAGAAAACGAAATCCAGTATCTCACTTTGACAAAACCGAAAGACAAGGACAAGCCGACGCCAGAGGCTGAAAAATCGACTTCTGAGGCAGGAACGATGACGGACTTCCCTTTCTACAGCGAAAGAGCTGTGGATGTTGGCGGGTACAGCACTACCGGTGTTAATGGCGCGTTCAGTGATATCGATTTGAAAGACTCAGGCGAGAGTCCAGTGCCCCCGCAAGGAGACTCGAGACCCGAAGGTGTGGATCTGCTGAGCAGTACAGGGACGCTGCTGAGGAAGAAGAACGAGATTTTGAGAGAGGCGAAGCGTAGGAGGACAGCGAGGTCTAAAAAAGGGCAACGAAGAGATGTGCGTAATAGATACGGCCCTGAACCTGAATACGAAAAGGCTAGAGCGAAGGCTGAGAGGAAATCGTTGCTCAGTAGACTGTGCTGTTGCGTTAAGCAACAAAGTGCTGAATATGAAGTAGATCCTGACCAAGACAGAGCACGAGTGCGCTATCAGAGATAATGACAAACTAGATATGGTGGCAGAAGTGAAGGTAAATGAACTGACGCTGCAAGTGTTTCGCAAGACCGAATGGCCGAACGTTCACGAAGTGTCAACGATTGTCACCGAAAATTTCAAAATTCTGCGACGATGCAAATAAGACCAGCTGAAAAGGACCACGGATTAAACTTGTAGCTGAAATAGAGCGCATTTTTACAGACTTTCATTAGGAACTTTCAACTGTAAATATATTTTTTTTAATTCCATTTGCTAAATTTCAGTAACAAGAATAACTCATTGGAACATTATGAGTTACACAGTCGAAATTATCAGGGATCAGTGATATCGATTCGCCTATAATTTTAAAAAGAATTGAAGTCCCAAAGGAAGAAAAGAAGGAGAGAAAAAGGTTGAACGGGCCATAAAAATTATTCGTATTCTTTTAACGCTTTACTGCCCGAGGGGTCTCCCTCTGACGAGTAAAATCGTCTGGCGTTAGACAGAGTAAAATCTATAAGTCACTCTTAGGCAGTAAAGGGTTAAGCTTACATGTGGTATGTAGAGTTGAACCTCGTGTAACCGGACACCTTTGGGTTCAGAAAACAGGGCCGTCACTGGTAACAGGTGAACTAAGGCACTAAGTTTCTTTCTTTTCTTTTTTTGCTGTTATGTTTATAGTCATCGAAAACACCCTTAATACCTTGGAAGAGAATTTAACATTGACATTGCCTCAGTCACAATCCTTTTTCATGGACGTCGCGTAAGTGATAATTTTCTGGCTTCGGTAAGAGTCCATTCGGAGACTTGTTCACCTGACTGAGTTCTGGGGCGGATACAGAGTTTTAGAGAAGAAGAAGCATCCTCCCCCCGAACGTTTTTTAACATTCTGAGGCTAAGTCAACGTGTTATAATGGCCCATTTTTTTAATCCAGGGGGTACCACCAAACCTCCCTTGACCGCCCCCGAGAGTTGCC
>OZ026609.1:1222700-1262700 GCA_964020085.1 Micromussa lordhowensis
AAAACACTCCCATAATATAGAAAACTAAAATAAAATAAACATAAAAACCAACTCGTACGCTTACCATATTTGTAAGCATGGTATAATGGCTCATACCATGATGGCTTAGCCAATGAAAACTCTTGAATTGCATTATCCAATGATCCAGTTTTTAATAAAAACGTTTAGACGCCAGTTCACTTAAACCATAACCTCCCCATTTCTTCGATTTGGCGACTACTCAAATTACGTCTTGCTATGAGCCCCGAGTTTTCCTTTAGACCAAGCTAAGTATTATTTGGTATTACGATAATGTGCATTTGACTTACAATATTCTCCCTGATGAAGTCGTGCTTTAAAAGAGTCTGTTCTCGTTCTTTGATTAGCGCCATGTAATCTGAGTTGAAAAGAGACAAGGGTGTCCATGGCCGGGTGGTCCTGGGTCTAGGCTCCTCTAGTAGGTTTCCTGAATTAGCCCCTTCCTTTTCAGAGCCACTGCTCGATTCAAGTTCTGAGGAAAACAAACGCACAAAGGACGTGAAAAAGCGTTTACTTCAAATAAGTGTTAAAATTGAAAGCAAGGATTCAAAAAATATAGTAAGTAACATAGTAACACCGGTAGCACTCTATTCTCCCTGTGTTGTTCTCGTAGTAGGAACGCCAACAGATTTGAAAATAGGAAAAGTGTTTGCGAAAAAAAACAACTATTGATCAAACCTGGGTGATGCAAATTGCCAATAGTTTTCTACGCAATCTCATCAGATGCTAATAACAAAGAGATAACTTGGTAATTAATTCTTCAATGCAAGCGCCTGGTGAAGGTGTTTTCAGAATCAGCTATTAAGGGTACTGGTTAACCAAACAGAACACCAAAGTACAGAAAGGCAAAAACCTAGATATTGCAAAGCCCTGTGATCTGGAATTTGCCACATTAAGGTAAAAGATGTTAACGAATTGATATAAAAAAGGAGAACATAAGAGAGCGAGAGAATAAAGCTGATTTGTTACTGACCTTTTAACGGGCACAAAAGTAAGCGTGGAAGAAACTTTGATGAGAAGTCAAGGTAGAAGAAGACCTCTGGCCTTGCAGACGTTATAGGCCAGAGCATATGAAGCACTTCCTATATAAGCTTTACTCAGATAAGCCGGAAAAATAAGAAGGAAAAAAAGAAAGAGAAGGAGGAATTCCTGTGTCAAAATTCAGGATCGGGAGTTGCAAAGTACAAAGTGTTCCAAAGAATCCACAACGAAAGTAGAGCCAGAATGAGGAAAGATAAGATCTGGAAAATGGAAGATTCAGCAAGTTATAAGTAAGAAATGTTTACTGACTGAAAAAGATCCAAACTTTTGCTGCTCCATGACATTATCTAGTCAGTTACAGCCAGAGTTTCCCATAGCAGAGGACATAGAGACAGAAATAATACTTCTTCCGCCTTCACAAAAGGAAAGATATGCTTTGTCTCTGTTGGTCAACAAACTGCTACCAAAACAGAGTGCAATAAAGGAAAATAACTGCAAAAGGTCATACTCGTAAAGGCCTGGTAACTACTGCACACCCACCTCCAAAATCTTCAGCGGTCAGCGGAACTCCAAACTCGCGGCTCATGGAGACGACCATGTCAGCGGACGGAAACAAGTCGTTACGAGTCACTTCGCGGAGTTTTGTGACTTTTAACATCTGTAACGCGTGATCAAGGAGAACGTGTTAGGAACAAAGTGGCTAAAATAATATCAAGGGATATTTTCATGAATACATTACTTGCAAAAAATTAAGTTCGATTTTAATAAAAAACTGTCTAGAAATAAAACCGTCCGAAAATTTTACAGGACAATATAAAAGTTTTAAGTAACTCCAAAGCTCTTAGGCTTGATACAATTTGTGTCAATTTCTCGTCGGTGTATGTGTAATATGTTGTTGGCGTTGTAGAAGTTTCATTTTCACAGATGTATAACACTCAGAACCGTCCAACAACAAATAAGAAGATTACTTTCAGAGTAATAAGTCAAACAAATGAAAATGGAGACTTTGATTGAAAAAGGTTAATTTTGCGGAACAGTCCAAAAATTTCTTATCCAACAAACAAACAAACTCCACACCTGGTCCAAGTTTGCCAGCGCATCAAAGCAAGGTTTAGGTACCAGATCCCTAACGTACAGCAACGGATTCTGAACGATAACCTCAAGCGGCTCGTGAAGTCTGACTCGGCACAAGTCCACATCGAGCGACGCGTACAACCGCTCGTGAAACCTCAGCTCCGAGTTGTAGAGAACATTGAACTTCGTGATATCTGAAGGAATTGAAAAATAGGCCAATGTAAGTATAAACGCTGTATGTATATATCTGGATTTATGAAAACAGTGTTAAAGAAATCGAGTCCTGCTCAAACGTTTCTTTCTCCAAAGTATTTTTAAAAACAGCAAATCATTGCCCCTCTTTAATGCAAAGGAAAAACTTTGTGAATAATGCCCAAACTAATTGTTAACCCTTAACATCCTAACTGGACACTAAAAAATGCCGTTTTTTGCCGTAAAAATCCGATTTTTTGCTGCCATAACGCTAAATGGACCTCACATTTACTGAAAAAGCGATTTTCTACTAAAAAGGAAGTTTTCTTTGAAGATGAGGCACATAAATGTACAATATTTTAATTGGGCGCATGCGCATAAGCCAAAATTTGGACTTTTTTTTTTTTTTTGCTGGCCCTTTCCGATTTTTTCCTCTTGCCCTTCTCCTTTCCTTTCTCTTTGCCCTTTTATTCTCGTTATCTTCTACTACTCATATCCTTTCTGTCGCCCGTAAAAAGTTGGGTATTTATAATGGGTAAACCTTGGAAATGGGTTCTTGATCCATTGTAGGTATAGTGGACCTTTTTGTCACCATTTTTGCCCCCAAAACTCATCACGTTTTCTTCCAATTGCTCCGTCGGAAAGCGGTCGATATCCAAAACGGACAGTTGTGCGGATAGACCTATCCTAGCTCTATAATCTGCTTATCAAGAATATCTGGTGGCGTTAAATTGATGACGTCACAAGTGGTACAAAGAGCATGACCAATTATATACGCATATATGCGTGGTTAGGACGTTAAGGGTTAAATCACTTTAAAAGTAGTTTTATATTGTAATAGCAATTTTTTTAAATCTCTTTTCTTAGTTTTTAATTTTTTTTACATAGGTAAGTCGCGTATTGTTCATAAAGAATGTTAGTGATCCCCGATGTGTTGTCATATATGAAATGGTGTTGTATTAAAAAGTGCAGAGAACAACAGAAATTGAAATAACTAAACACTCCAAATTTGGTACAAAACAGATTGTACAATTTCTACGTTTTTAATGATATTCTGTTATTCACTTTAATACATTTTTTTGGACAAGTGAAATTAACTTTCGGACAACCAAACTCTGAATTTACTCGTCCAATGGACAAGTGGAATAAGCTTTTTGCCCTGCTTATCTTCTTTTTCTTGCTCTTCTCTCTCTATTTTGTATTTTTTTATCGCTCGGAGTGATTTCAAGACCTTTAGGATTCGTGGAATCAAAGTCAGGGGTCGAAATGTTCCAGACTGTTTACCTGTGTCTAGTGACAGGCAGAATGTATTTTTACCTGTCTCCACCAACATCCAACTTGAACAATATTACTTTAATATTATTTTATTTTCACTTTTTGACACTCAACTGGGGTTGTACAATCATTAATAATAAACTGATGACTTACGAGTCAGAAAACGATCCATATTGCAAACTCACGCTTGATCGGCAAAGAAAAGCGTGAGCAAGACACATTTGCCGTCTTTGTCATGCGCACTACAAAGATTGCATCATCTTGCTTTTATTCAATATTGAGTAAAGTCTGGTAAATACTGTGCAAGAGCTGCACGAGTGAGAATGACTTCGGGTGGAAAAACGGATGAAAATATTATTCAAACCAATAAATTCTGTATTACTATAGTTTTCTTACCTGTCGCCAGCGACAGGCATGAATATTTTTTACCTGTCACTTTCTGAAATTACCTGAAATCGACAGGTAGACAGGCAACATTTCGACCCCTGAGAGTGCATGGCTGAGTTGGTGTAAAGTATTGACATGGTCTCATAAATCCAGTTATAGATATAAAGTGCTTTTTGATCAACTGATCAACTATTGTTGCTTGCCAACAACTTCACGACTGCCTCAAATAACACCTTTCCATATCGGATAAACCAATTGAGAAACGTTTCGCTTGCGGCCAAAACGTTCCTATCCTTACTTTTTCCAGCTAATTAAGTGGCAGCCAAATAGTTTAATCCTCTCTTTCGAATCTAGCCTGCGAGAGCATCGGCGTTTTTGGCTCTTCTCGGGTGCGGGAAGCAAGAGCCGAAAATAACGGATGCTCTCGCAAGTTGTTTCGAATCAAACGCACAAACGAAAAAGTTATGACCTTCAGGAAAATCTTCGAAAACAGTTTTACATGAACTATTCACAAATAACTCCTCTGCAACGTAGATAAAGCGTCAATATAAAGGAGCTTAAGCAAAGGCGTTTTTGAGCGACGTACGGCAACCGGAAATGAGACGTTTTCTCTTTTTACTCGCCTTGGCGCTACCACATTGTGTCTTTACTCGTATAGAGACGATTTACTTGAAAATTAGAGCGCATCCACAGCCTAAAAATGAGAAACGTCCACTTTCGGTTACCGTACGTCGCTCAAAAACGCCTTTGCTTAAGCTCCCTACTATCTTTTCAGCAACTCTATGACCTTAAGATCTTACCCTCCTCCTGTGGTCTAGGCAGTTTTTCCCACAGTCTTCTGATACCCTTTTCGGCCAGTCCTTCTAGGACAAACATGTGGTACTGGCCATCCAGAACCTGTTGAATAAATAAAACAAAAAGTTCAAAAAAGTTCCATACGGACAAGTATTTCCGTAATAAAATAAGTCTTGTAATCAGGACGTCAAGATCTATCTGTGTAAAACTATTCCTCTCGAGAACGAAAGTGTCATAGGAAACTAAAAGACGCACCTGAAATCCTGTAATAATGTCCAGCTCTTTGTTTTTTCTCTGTTCTCTGAAAAATAGCAATAAAAATACGTACAGTACATGATCCATGATCAACTAGAAAATATCTACCTAAAACAATGAAACAGGCTCTAGATACACCAACGTGCGAATGCAAATGAATGACTTCCATTCAATCGAGCAAGTTTCAGTTCTTAAACTAGAGGAAATTATTTCATTGCTTTCATATGGCATTTCGCTGACGCCCAAACATACAGTTTTATTTGTCGTACGTATTGTTCTCTAAGGTGTTTTCTAATTACATGTACACCGATGAACTTTAAATGACAATGATCGTTTTGTTCTTGCAAGCGTTCGTTCACGCGGTACGCCTTTCATAGCCAATTAGACAGATTATATTTCTTTTTTTTCAGCCAATCAGACGCAAGGCCTAATCGAATAGTAAATTAAATAAAGTCACGATTTTACCCGGACTTTGAACCTGTCAGTTATAGGCTTACCCGCGCTGGGCAAGTTCAACTACTCATTTTCCCGGGCTTGGCATCAATGGTTTCCCCGCGCTTAGCACCGACTACCTGTTTCCCGCGTTTTCCAACAACCAAATGTCTTCCCGCGCTTGGCACTGGTATCATGTTTACGTGTAAAATTCTGATTGGTTCACCTCGCTATTTGGGGGTCGTAATTCGTTCTGTGTTCACGCGGGCTTAAATGTCACGAAAGCCATTGCAAATCTTCCATTTTGCGTTCAACCATGACTGCTTACCTTGATAGTTTGTATGTTGACAGAGCAGCCTCGATCACGTGTTGAGGTAACGTGTCTAGTTCCAGTGCCTCAGCATTCACGGCGGTGATTTCAGACTGCAGTTGGCGGAGGAAACGAGCATTCCTGTATTCAAATATGTAAATAACACGACCAAACGGACACTGTGGAAAGATGAAACATGAAGGTTAAAATAGTACCAACACAAAAATATATATATCGCGCCTGTCTTTCACCTTTACGAAGAACTGCTAGTTTAAAGAACATTAGGGACTCTGTTAGGTCGCGTCCAAACTCCGCCGGAGGAATTATTTGAAAACGGAGGTTTCACCCTGAAAACGCATCAACTGTTTTCCGTCCACACTACGCCGGGAAAATTTAAAAACGCGACAATCACCGGTCATTTCGGATTTGTGTTTGAGGAAAACTTGGGCAGGAAAATCGCATGATTATCGTCGTCGTACCGTCGTCGTACCGTCGTCGTCGTTATCGAAAAGCTTCGTTTTCAAAACGTTTTCCGTCCGCACGAAAACGAATAGCCGGCGTTTTGAAATTCCTCCGGTTTGAGGAGCGTTTTCGAAAGCCTGACTCCGTTTCCGTGACGGATTAGTGTGGACGATAAGCCTAACCGTAGAAATAAACCTGCGTTTTCAAATTTCTCCGGCGTTGTGTGGACAGGCCTTGTTTGACCGTTATTGTTTGAAAGTCAGCAACGACGTAGAGTTTTGAGCGCTTGGTGACGCTCAATACGCCATTGACGAGTTCCCTTTTGCCTCGGTGTCAAAACGAGTCTAGGTGCGAAACCATTCATATGAACATTAGTTCCGCCCACAGATTCATTTTCATGCAAATCAAACTCCTGGTTTCGCACTTAGACTCGTTTTGAAACAGAGGCACTAGGGAACCCGGAAATGGCCTATTGGCGCGGGTTGTACAATTTTGTCGGTTCGTAATCTGCTTGGCTCATTTCGTTGCTTGGTGTTATTTGCACTCTTCACGTGTTTACTTTAATTTATAGTGTTGTTTTTTCGAGATATTAGAAAACAACCCACCTTATGTAAAAATAATACATTGAATGTAAGTTAAGCCTCATTTACCTTGTCAACTTCAGTAGCTTCTACATCTTTCATATCTTCTTCAGAAGCATTCAGCGGATACGCTAAATGGACCTTAATCTTCAGTTCACTGCCAAATTCCAGGTAGTTAGCGACTGGCATGGGTTTATCCTCTGAAAAGCAACATTATTCTATTGGCGCTTTTTTGTGGGAATTACGAACCACTAAGGTAGACCACACACAAATCTTGTTCATTTTCTTGCTTGGCACAAACACTTCCCAAAAGAAAACTGTCTTTTAGTCCATAGAAACCCTTCAGTTTCAATGTACACGTATTTGTGATGGAAATTCTGGGTTCAACTTCTGGTAAGGTAGTTTACATGTAAAATTATGTAAATTTTATTGCGCGGGTTTGATAGTGATGTGTGTCTCATCTCGCACACCCAGTTTGACTGCAGCTGAGAAAGACCCAACAAAATTTTAAAGATTTAATTGTTGAAGTAGCTTGTTTACACCTAGTAAATATCGGCTTGATCCTTCTCTTTGTTGCAAACATACAGCGTAGGAAACACAAAGCTATGACTTAGTCCATACACTTGTAAAACAGAAACTCGATCGCCATTCGACAATACGGACCTCGCGCTAGTTCCACAGTACCGCTCGAAAGTAAGTTACCACCTTATGTTGATACGAGCGTCTCGTCTCTAGAGACGACACTCTTGTCCGCGAGACGAGTCTCGTATCTAGAGACGAGGCTCTCGAATCGCGAGACGAGACTCTCGCGAGAGTTTGTGAAACTGTAAGTGGGCAATGTGCCATGTATAGAAACCATACCGGGACCATCTACATTTCCTGGCTGTCCCACAATAGGTCCATCAGGTTTCTGGAGTCCTGAGTGAGTATCTGGCAGAGGACAGCAGTGGATAGGTGACCTCAGGTACAGATAGGTTTGACCAAGTAACAACTCTGACAGATCAAACTTAGCAATGCCGTATGGATCCCAAGGCTTATCACGACAGGAGAACGGGTTGTGAGTGGTGCGACGACCTGCAATTCAACAGTACAATGTCAGTTTACTCATTCCGGCCTCACTGAGCGGCTCCGACACTTTTGCGAGGCTTTTGATTCACATTTTCCCCTTGTTTTAAAGCTCCTAACCCGTAACTGAGCGCACATGCGAAAGGAAATCCCACCAGCCTTTGAATCTTATTTTTAAAAATCAATTAACTTCACATCCCTGTTCGTTACGATGATTTTACAGTGACTAACCATTTGTAAACTGTATCACTGCATTTTGTTGCAGTGTGACTGTTAATGTTGTTGGCAATTACGATTATTTTGTTCTTTACTCACTAAGAGCCAGTCCTAGCTAGTAATGCGGTTTACAGCGGCGGCACCATTATCGCGGCATTGCGCAAGGCAATAAAACAAAAGCAAAATCATTTAGACTAATAGGTTGATATTCAAAATGTTTAATGTTAGCTAGACAAGCTCCCGTACATAAGCAGCCATCTACATTTTCGTATCGCTTACACCTCTTGTGGCTACTTACGAGAACCACTCTCTTAAGCGGCCAGCTCCATTTACGAACACCTTTTTCATGTCCTGATGATCTCCGCTTTCGCGGGCTTTGACAATCAATATTGGTCACATGACAAACATAACAAGCAATTCTGGTTCTCATACCTGCCACTAGGCTGACATTGTTAATCATCTCATCCTCAGGGTTTTCGCCAAACAAACTGGGCTTTGGTTTCTTGCGTTCAATTTTACGATCCCTGTCATGAACGTCAACTTGAAAGTGTGGCCCCTGGAGATACTCTGCGAGACCACCCTTGTCTAATGTTCCTAGAAGGACCACATTCAAATCCTCCCAGAAGACATCACTGCCGTGGTCCCGTCCTGAACTCTCATGAAGGGGCTGTTTATAGAATTGGTATGACACGTGTACGGGCTTGCATCTGTAGTAAACAAAAAGTAATTTACGAATGATGAATACCGTTGAATTCCCAAAGTAATGTCCTCCCCACCCCCGCCCTCGGAAAAGAACATTGGCTCGTCCCCAAGGGGCTTTTCAGAGTCAAATTACATTACACAATTAAAACCTAAGTACATGACAATGATAAAAAGATAAAAATTAAAAAGAAAAATTAAGTAAAGCAGTCATTAAGAAGCTTTTGCCGGAGTAAACGCTTGAACGCCGTTACAGATGGACTAAGTTTGAGCACAGGCTGCAACTCATTCCACAGAGAGGTCGCTCTATATTGAAAGGTCCTTTGGCCGCTTGCTGTGCGAAAGAGTGGAATGTCCAAGAGCTGAGAATTTCTTGTATTTCTTATAGAGACGGCAGACCTTCTGACGAGCTTAGATGTCAAGTACTCGGGAGCACATCTCGTCATGCACTTGAAAACCAGAACAGCAAAACGAAAATAAAGTTGTTGCCTGATTGGTAGCCAGCGCAAGCCTTTCAGCAAAGGGGTTATGTGATCAAACTTTTTAGCGCCGCACAAAATGCGACAAGCAAAATTCTGTACAGCTTGAAGCTTGTCCAGATTAGCTTGAGTAGTATTGCTCCAAACAGAAGAGCAATAGAATAATTTACTAAGCACTAGGGCATTTATAATAATAATTAAGGCTCGTTTATCAAAAATATGCTTAACACGGTTAATTTGGCCTAATCGTGACATGCATGAGGATACAGTGGAAACAATATGCTCATTATATGTTAAATTAGAGTCTAGTGTGACGCCAATTTTTTACCTTCTTATTGAGCCCTGAACGTAGCGGCCGCCTGAATATTACAGCACCACTCAATAAAGAACCGATCATATTTGGTATAACGTTTCAAACAGTACTTTAGATCGATGTACAATACGACCATTACTTCCCGGTCCTCAGTGCAAACAATTAGGGCCTTTTTTGTTTATACAGTCTTTTTCATGTGGATATTTAGTAACACATATAAATGGAACTTTTCATTTCATGTCTAAAACTTTTTCAAACATCCGAAAGTAATGGCTACCGGAAAGCAATGGCTTCCCGAAAGTAGCGCCCCTCATTTGCCTGCTAAATCCGAAAGTAACGGGGGCCTTCAGTTTCGGAATTCTACAGAAATGTTTTTCCTCCTATGCCATAATGTTGGAAAGATCAAACTAGAATTTCCCGTTGGAAGAATTGCAAATTCATGTTATCCTATCACAGCCTTCATTCTTTGAAAGTCCTAAACGGGCCCTTTTTGTGTTGCTTTTTTGACACTATGGAGGTCGATCGTATTTATAGGTACGTGATTCATATATAAGAAGTCCTGCCTACTTTTCTTTCAGCTGCTTATATGTCAGCGGTTTGTTGGGAAGCTCGCTGGCTGATGATACCCTGATAACCATAGGGTTCAACTCTTGCTTGTGGCGTTCCGACATCACATCATCGTCAACTGACACAGAAAGTAGCAACTCCTCAATGTTCCCCGCAGGCTGGCCTAACTTGGTGGTGTTTGATTTCATGCCAGAGAAGAATTTGTACATCTTCACACAAAGCCTTGCAGTGCCGTGGAGCTTTTTTTGGGCTTCTGCCAATGCAATATCTTTCTTGGAAGGACCTACCTTTAATTTAGTAATTGAAGACTTCTTTTCTGGAAATGAGCAAATTTCAAACTGTTCAATTAACATATCTAATGAATTGTAGCTCAAACAACTAACTACCCAACAAACAAACAAGTAACAAGTTTAAAAGCAAAACTCAGCAGTGTTGGCAACTTAAAATAGGCCGAGACTTAAGATTGTGCAGTGTTGTATCAGTGCTTTCTGAATAAGATTCAAAGTAGGTGGCTACCTCGGAGCAGCACCCGCCGGAGTAATATGAGAAGCCCAGCAGAATTTCTCTTTGGAGAATGATACCTGCCGTCTTTCAACAGGTCCTATTGAAAGCACTGACCTATATGCCAGCACCCAGACCACCTGATTACCACAAGACTTTGTGTACCCATGGTCAGGAGAGGTGCGAGAGATAAGGAGTAAACATGGCATGTGTGCAGAGAGCATACAGGGAGCAAAGAAAGACAATGAAGCTTTCTGCATGCACTGCAGGCCTATGGTGATAGAGATTATTATAATATTGTATTACAATAATATATAATATTTATAATAAAATTATGGTATTATTATTGTACTTTGTGCAAAAAATGTAGATTATACAGATGCGTTTAGAACATTCTGTGAGCCAGGAACCCAAACAAATGCTACTTCTGTGCTAATTTATACCTTATTAATTATAAATGCTACTTCTGTGCTACACAGACTTAAGAGACTACACAGACTCTGAAATATCTATTGAGCTGTTAAATATTATGCACACAGAAAGTAGTCTTAATTACTTACTTGTGGGATCAGACTTGGAACGAGGCCTCTCTTTACTCGCCAGTAACCGTATTTGTTTTTGCTCTGCACTGTGAATGTCAGCCTCTGTCATGGGTGGAGTGACACCAGCCAGTGTTGCTAAGCGACTGAACTGTGGTGTTTCCTGTTGACCAACTCGCACTTGAACTTTCACCATACTGCCAAAACCAGTAACAGTTGATGGACTTGTGGTGAAAGATTGAGAACGAAATGTCTGTTGGCGAATAACATCAAAAATGGATTTGGCCTGAGACAAACGAAGGAGGGAAGTCCTCCCATATGACATTAGGTTGGGGATGCTGTCATCTAGTTTAGGGGTGAAATCACAGTTTTTGGTCTCATGTTCAGGACGAATTAGGTCACTAATTTTTAGCTGTCAAGGTAACTTTTAGGTTCCCATAGCCTAAAATTGCTGTCATTTACGTTTTCAGTGGTTTGGTCAAATAAAGCTTAAGTTGTGACCATGCAAATTGGTCTGGAGTTTAATTCATCTTTTCTGGCTGGTAGAAATCTACTTAGTAAAAATACATTTTTGCGTCACCATTTCCAACAACAATTAATCAATGAATGATGTTTTTTTTATTATAATGCCGGTGCATGTAAGAGTTGAGTGTCAAAAGCTACATGTACTGTACTCTGTAAGATGCAATAAACAGTTAAGTCGATATCTTACAGATGGCGCAGTTATAGCCCTGTTAGCATCAGAAGTAGATCCCACATCAGGTAAAACAGGATGGAAAGCCTGAGCAGTCTTGGAGTGTCGTTTAGGTGCATCAGCATCTTCATTTCGGGAATTAATTAAGAAGACAAAAGTTAATAATAACTTGTTAATAATTTTACATTTGTCTAGTAAAGATGCAACTTTCTGTAAAGTTTGAAAAAATTCTACGGAAGGGGGTTCAGAGCCACCTTAAATTTTCGAAGATTTGAGGTGGCTCTGAACTCCCTCCGTATAATTTTTTTAAACTTTACAGAAAGTTGCATCTTATCAAGCTGATTACAATTCGATAACAAAAACTGGGGGTCACCAAGCTCATTTTTGAGTTATAAGCACTTAAAGCTAAAACTAAGGGTGTTTTTAACATGTCACATTGTTGCTATGGTAACCTATTGTGCCATAAAATTGACAGCAACTTGTTTACCAATGATTGGGCAGTTTTTTTTTATACCATGATTTTGGTATCAACCGATATAGAGTGGTTATAATGACCCATCAAACTCTAAGTCTTGGAAAGTACTGGAAACTGTTTCGAGCAAACTTTAAATGGCTGAATCCTCTACTAATCGGTTTACATTAATAAATTGAAGGATGTAATCTGAAAAGGGATGCAGTGTGTGATTTCCAACAGAAGTTATATGAAAGGGTTACCTTTTCCAGTAAAAACGGTGAATGAAAGGGTGATGATGACCTTGGATGTGGAGCCTCTCTGAAAAAACTTTGTTGGGTAACCCCAACTTTGTTGGGTAACTCCCAAAGCTTTTCTTCCAAAAATATGTTAATTAATCGTAAATTCTATATATTCAGCCAAGTCATACTCAAAGTGTATTAGGAGGTAGCATGGCCAAGTGGTTTAGGGTGCTGGATTTGAAATCTGGAGGTCCCTGGTTCAATATCCGTCACCCTACCACGATCTGGATTTATTCTTGATAGTCCAGACTTCAACTCCTTGACTCCGTTGTGTAAATAGCCAACTGGTCAGCCTCCCACCAGTTGGAATTCTTAACAGTTTAATATGTTCTATTTGAAATATTTGTTTTTTATTTACAGTGTCCCCATTTGCAATTAGCACAACAGTGCTAAATACAGAAAGACACTTAAATAAAGTTATGATTATTATTATAAAGTGTTAAAGATCCTGCATCGTGCAGCCATGCTCATTGTTAGATCAATATAATAAATGAACACCTTAAGGTGGCTTTATTCACCTGAGTGAACAATGCGTGACTGTTTAGGCTGAGTGTTTTCAAATGACTTTTGTTGACTCGTGACAATCTGTTGGACTCCTCCAGTATTTCCCTCGGAATCCTCAGGGCCCCTGGAGGGAGCGACCCGAAATGCCTTGGGTCTGTCAAATCGTGCACGTGGAGACACCTTGTCTTTTGTGTCCCAGATCTTAAGCTCCATGGAATGGCTGAATAGCTGAAGGAGCACATTCTTGGTAATTGTTGCAGTGTGGCTACAGTAAATAAGAAAATACAGATGAGTACAACTTTAATCAGAAGTTGTTACATTCAAAATGCAAACTGTCAACATGTCCATGCTTATGTGCACGCCACAAAGATGAGTATTAATTTGCGACAACATGTGAGGTGAAAACCAGTGGTGAATTGCCTAGCCAGAATCATCCTCTGTGGAGTGGGTATGGGTACATGTATTTCCTGGGGAGAAGAAACAGTCACCAACATTACAAATGTTTGTGAGCAGGCTGTAGCACCTGTTATGTATGCGAGACAAACTGGCATCTTGCTACACACGTTCGTGAACATTTAAGGTGGCTCGAAACAGTTCCAGCACTTTCCAAGATGTAGAATATGATGGGTCATTATAACCACTCTATATCAGTTGATACAAAAATCATGGTATCAAAAACTGCCCAATCATTGGTGAACCTGTTGCTGTCGATTTTGTGGCACAATAGGTTGTCATAGCAACAATATGACCTGCTAAAACACCCTTAATTTTAGCTTTAAGCGCTTATAACTCAAAAACGAGCTCGGTGACCCCCAGCTTTTATTATAAAATTGTAATCAGCATGATAAGATGTAAAATTTTCGCAAAGTTAAAAAAAATTCTATGGAGGAGGTTCAGAGCCACCTTACATTTTCAAAAATTTAAGGTGGCTCTGAACCCCATCCGTAGAATTTTTTGAAATTTGCAAAACACTTTTATTTTAATGATCCATGCTACAATACTCATTGTTTTCTATCACTGTACTTTCTAGTGTCTCATATTCATGTTGTTATTTAGCATTCATATTTTATATTACACTGACTAGTGGTTCATTTGTATTCGCAACTGAAGATAGATGTTGGTCATCTGAAAAATGTATTGCAAACTTAAACCTGTGTGTTTCTACCTCAAAGTTATTTCTTGTTAGCCACACATGCAATAAGCGCAAAGGACTACTTTAGCTGTTTGCATGCATGGTGGGCCTATCATGTGGATAATGTACAATTGTACATCGTAGCGTGTGGGGGGCGCGGTGGCCTCATGGTTAGTGTGCTCAACCCGGAACGAGCCCTCCGGGTTTGAGCCCTGGCCGGGGACATTGTGTTGTGTTCTTGGGCAAGACACTTCACTCTTACAGTGCCTCTCTCCACCCAGTTGTAATAATGGGTACCGGTGAATTTGATGCTGGGGGTAACCCTGCGATGGACTAGCATCCCATCCAGGGGGGAGCAGAAATACTCCTAGTCGCTTCATGCTACTGAAACCGGGATAAGCTCCACCCTGATGGGCCACTAGGCTCGTATGCAGACTTTACCCGTACATCGTAGCATCATAAGCACAAAAAATAAAATGCATGTAAAATGTTGTAGTATGAGCAAAGGGGTATGGAGTAACATTGAAACTATTTGATGTATATACAAAATAATTCATACATGAATGTCCCATTGAAGCCCTGATTTTTTTTTCAGGCTTCTTCTTTCCAATTGCTTAAATTGGAAAATATATAACAGTTATTCCATGAGCCCGAGTTGGATATGAAGTGATAAAATAACCAACGAACGCGTAGCGCGAGTTGGTTATAATCACTTCATATCCAACAAGGGCGAATGGAATAATTGTTTTAGTAAATTCTCAAATCGGGTTTTGCCGCTGATTTTTATTTCGACCATTATAGAGGGCTGAAGTTGAAAACTTAGTGCGGAAAATTTTTAAACTTGGCGCACTATTTTCCATATGACGTAAAACTCCAACTATTGGCTCATAGTGGGAGTTTTTAAGCCAATCAAAAAGCTAGAAATGCAATAGTCGGAGCTGAGAATTTACTAAACTGCGATAATCATTCTTCACTTTCAACATTGAAACTGTTTGCACACACTGCATGCTTACAATCTTAGACAACAAAAATTCAGCTTGCTACATTGGGTTATTTCAGAGAAAATCTGCACTCCCACCCCAGGACAGATGACTTTTTGAAAACTGTCTCAGGGAGGGAGTGGGGGTCAAAGGTTATGGAAATTGAGGTAGGAGGGGAGGGGGGTGGGGTGGAACCTAAACAATCTTCTTTGGGAGTAATTTTCAACCAAACGTAAACTTGCAAATTCAGGCAGGATGGGGGGGGGGAGGGGGTTCTAGTGCTAGGTGAGAGGGAAGGGGGTTAAAACTGTGCCCATCCATTAAGGGTGTGGATTTTTTTCCTGGAATAACTCATTTAACCAACCTGTGAGTCCAGGTAACCCAGGTCCTGTCACCATCACGCCATGTCTTCAACACCTTTGAATCACCCTCTGAATAGATCTTGGCTGCGATGCCATAGGTAACAACATCAGTTTTGACTGGATCAGGGTCATTGGGAAAAAGCTTGTATTCCAGATGGTAGTAGTAGTGTGGTTTTGGTGCTTCAAATAATTTACGTTTCCCCTTTATGCCTTGAATTCCACGTGTGACAGGTTTAGGCTCCGACTCCTCTGAATAACACACACACACACATAAATGTTCAGTCTTATAATTACCAGTACAGTGTAATATGGTTAATTCTGCAAGATGAGCTAAATCCTGTGATGTGATTGGTTACATGAGCAGGCAAGGTGGTGCTATCTTACCCACTGTATATACGATACGAAATGATATGTTATCTTTGTCCGAGCTTTTCTGGTCAAGATAGCTGGATATTGACCCTGCAATCTTTTTTGGCATGTCTATGAGCTTTGAGTGTGTCTTGGTCTATTAACATGCAGACAACGATCTTCTGGCCAATATCCATCCAGCCATAAAATTTTACTTTGGGGTCAATGGAAATCAAGGGCTCTGGATTTTTTTTGCTACTACCCCATGCTTCTAAAGTAGGTGATTAACATGCATTTTTGTAGTACCAGGTGTTCAGACCTTTACAAAATGTACATAAAAGGAAAGAAAATTAATAATTAAAAAAATGTTTGGAGATGGAAGGTGTAGCAGGTTGGATAAAAATATACATTTATATTTTGCCCGTCTTTTGCAACACACATACATATTTCCATGACCACGACAATATTAAGCTACAACGTTTGAAAAGATTAAGTATATTTACTATGAAAACAAGATTAGTTGAGCTTAATACGAGTTTGTTCACAAGAAAAAACACAACACTTAGATCGCGACTTGAACTTAAATTATTAATTATCATGCAATGTAACTCGATACCAGAAAGTTAAAATTTTACAGTGGTGAAAATTCGAAGCACAAACCTGTCGGAAAGGCTAAAGCCAAAGTCAGAGTAAAGGTGACTTTGTGATCTCCCTTTTCTTCATCCAATTTCTTGTCAATAACCATATTTGTATCGGAAGCTTGCTAAAATGAGTGTTTCCTTCGACAGCTGAACTATATTAGGAGTTAAGCTTGTGCCGAAAATGAGTCCAAATAAACCTGACAACTGTAGCCCAGCGCTGAGTTCTTTCCAAAATGTCCTTTTACAGAGTCCTTGAATCCTGCAAACACTAGATATAACAGTTCCGTTATAAGAGAGGCAGATCGTGCTATAAAGTCCAGAAGTCAATAATTTCCTTCTCGCTCATTTGACAGTCTAGAGAAAACTACGCTATTCTAGAAGTCGTACACTTGCCAGGATCCTTCTGTACCAAAATACCTCCATTATAACCTACGCTCAGCCTTTCCTTGCTGCAAGAAAGGTCCACGATACCAGTGTTTGGAGTTCCGGACTGAGATGAAAGCTTCTATACTGTTCAATCGTTTGTTGCCATGTGGTTGCTAAGGCGGTAATGAGATGCTTAGTCACTGCGCGTGTGCATAAATTAATCTTTCTGAGCCGCGTTACTTGAAACCAGCAGATTTTACCATTTGCCCGGGAAAAAATTGTTCGTATACTGCTGCAGCGTTCGAAACCAGCAAGTTTTTGCACCCGAAGAAGAAATGGAAGGTAAACTTAAGCTTAATTATTGCGTTATTTAGTTTCGGTGTATTGATGACTTGTTTTTGCTGCAAAGGAAATTGTTTTTTTTGGGATCGCATTGAGATTTATGAAAACTACATGACTTCTTTCCACTTTGTACATTTCATGTCATTTAACCTTTGTTTGCTTCATGTTTTTAAATCGTTCTTAGAGCAAGATGTAGATGACCTTGATCTTCTAGCATGTTTAGTTGATAGTGATTCAGAATTGCTGGATGATGACATTATTGGCGAAGCGATTTCATCGTCAAAGACTTCACCACAATCAACAACAATGGCTCCTGCAATTCAATCCCCTTCACAACAACCTGATCGTGAAGATGGCGTACGATCTGGCACAACAACGAACACAGCAATGGAAGAAATGGCAGGTCAGTAATGATTTAAGCTACTCTGATCGTGTACATGTAAGCATAATATTAAGCTTAAGTCTTACATTTAGCCCTGAAATAGTGGTTATCATAACTTCATTATGGTACTGAAAAATCTGAATATTAATTTATATGACCACCGTTTTTATCATGATGATGACTATGATTACCGGTAAATCAGATTATGATAAGCTTAATAGTTGTATTTATGTTAATCAATATAATAATTTATTTTGCTTTTGTAGCACGAATGGCCACCATGGAAGAATACATAAGAAAACTTGAGGCCGAGCGGAATTGTATCCTTTTTAGTGTTCTTACTTTAAAAGTATCCCTATTGATTGCCAATGTTGCCTTGTTAAATTTGATAGACATCAAGACAATATATGCGTCAGTTGATGAATTTCGTAATTCTCATTACATGTCTACTGGACAATATATTGGTATTGTTAAGAGAACTAACATGTTGATCACAGTTGTAAGTTAATGAAAAATACGAGACACCTCTCACGGCTCTGAACAGTTAATGTTTTGATCAGTATGAAAAAACTCATGATATCATCTTTTAAGGTAAGGTAGGTAAAGTCTGCATACAAGCCAAGTGGCCCATCAGGCCGGAGCTTATCCCGGTTTCCGTGGCATGAAGCGACTAGGAATATTTCTACTCCCCCCTGGATGGGATGCCAGTCCATCGCAGGGTTACCCCCAGCATTAAATTTGCCGGTACCCATTTATACACCTGGGTGGAGAGAGGCACCGTGAGAGTAAAGTGTCTTGCCTAAGAACACAACACAATGTCCCAGTCCAGGGCTCGAACCCGGAGCGCTTGCTCCAGAGTCAAGCGCACTAACAATGAGGCCACCGTGCCTCCCTAAGCAATGTAAGAGCAATGTAAAAATGTGTAAAGTTCTACATATAAAACAGTTTATGCCTCCTTAATAACTTTGTTCACAGTGCTTAAATCGCCAACATCAGTGAAGGATGCAAAAGGATCTCATTGTCCCAAGGAAGGGCAAAAATTGCAACAGTCAAAATTAAGTACACAAGTTTGTAAGAATGATGGAATAAATCAAGACACAAGTCATCAGACACTATTTTCAAAGGATAATAAGAGAAAAGCTCACACACCAACACACAATAGGAATAAGCCAGGTAAAGGACATGAAGTGCTGGTTTTATTTATGACTCATTATTACATCGTAAAATTCTTGAGCATTTATAAATTTGACTTGAGATGACTACACTGTACTTGCAGTTTCTAAAAATATCCTCCTAAGGGGTATCCATGGCAAATACTCATCTTCATCATCATCATTATCAACAACTTTATTTACTCTCATATTTATGGAGTAGCATTGGGGCTTATTTCTTTGAGTTACCTAATGTTACTGTAACATTAGGTAACATTATTTTAATTTGTAATACAAATTTAGCCTGCAGTGCAGGCATATTTTTGATGCGCGAGTGGGCATTTTCGTATTAGGCCGCCATCCTGGATTTGGTAACTGCGGAGGATTGGGACGAGGAAATATTTCCCGAGCAAGTAGGCTTTAAGTGCACCGCCTCTTCTCTGCACCAATCCTTTACCGGTCAAGCATCCAAGATGGCGGCATCAAAAACCCAATTTATTATCTAGCATTCTTCCGCTCCAAAATAACGCCTGCACTGCAGGCTAATACAAATTAAAATAATGACACTGAATGATGATGATGATATCAGTGAAGGCATCAGTAAAAGTGGTGGTAGAGGCAGGGGCAAGAACAATGGTGGCAATGTTGCATTATAGCAAGGTCTTTTATAGCCCTATTCTCCCAGAGGAGAGCCAGGACTAATGATGATGACATATAAACAGGATCAAGCCAACGCGAAACATGTTCTTGGCTGGGATGCAAATTTCCCTGTCACCCATTTATATCCTAACAGCCATGGAGAGAAGTGCTGTGGTAGTAAAGACATTGGCAGTCTTTCTCCAGGAGTCTAAATACAGCTGTTACTGTCCTAATAGGAAGTTACATGTATGGCCATGCAGGTTTGAACCGCTATAATATGCAGTGTTCCAATCTGTTGTTTTGACAATTCAGACTATGCAGTATAGCTACATGTACTGTAGCAAGTTCTGAAGTCACCTAATCTGAAACAATTCAATTTAGAAATCTGTTCTCTAGTGCTGCATGTGTCTCTTAATCCATAGTGCTGCTTTGACTGCATGCTATGAATGTACATGTTTGCTAACATCATTAATTACAGTTTTATTTTAAAAATCATTGGTGTTATTTTCCAGTCTCCACAGAATCTATCACTTCCTCTCACCATCCCGAAAAAAGAAAAGCTGATGAGAGCAAATCAACAGTAAAAAAGAAACCCACATATAACCTGGAACCAAAGAGCACAAAGACTTCTCAAAGCCTGGGTCCAAGGGGTAAAAATTCCAGTGATGGAGACCTAGGAACAAGAAATAGGAAAACTGTTACTGAAGCAGAAACTAGAAAAAGCACAGCTGATGATGATGAGAATTTCTCGAAAGATAGATTTTCTAGCTTACGGATCGTCAATCCCTTGATCTCATCAATGGTCATGGAGAAAAGAATGGAAGGTCGTAGAATGGTGATGATTTCACAGATACCAACAAAGATTAAAGGGAAAAACGATGTTGATGGAGACTGGGTAACAATTGGTGTAATTGTCCAGAAATTACCACCAAAAACAAGTTCAAATGTAAGAATCAGTTTTATTATTTAATAGCACTTTTTTCCTCCATTAATGACTGTGAGTGGACCTTAAAATTGCAACCTACAGAGCTTTTAAAGTGCCCCTGTGATCAAAAAAATCACTTCCTTTTTTTCTTGAGATTCTGAAAGTGTGTCTGCTTAACACTTGACTGGCAAAATTCTGACCGTTCATTTTTCTCCAAAGGCCGTTTACTTTGAGTGTAAGTTTTGGATTTCACGATCCGCCATCACTCACGTTCAAACCTGACCGATTTGTCCTCAGAGGGTTGGATCTGGGAAAAGTGACGTCAAAGGCTCACCAGCTTAAAATTTCAGCATGTGAACGCAGCTTATTATGTATGCAAAGTGCGAGTTTTAAAGTGTGAAAGCCCAAAACTCCTGTGCTGCATATTAATTCTGCTGCGTACACACGCATTGCATTCGTAAAAATAGTGAGCCATTGATGTCAAATTCTCCTCGATCCAGCTCCCTCAAGAACTTAAATTTAGTAAAAGCGGATAATTAAATAGGAAAGTTCCAGTTAAAATAAACAGGTGCCTTTTTTAAATCAAGGATTAAAACTTGGGTCACTTAGTGTTTAGTTTAACATAGTTTTGAAATCCAAGGAAAAAAAATAATTTATTTTTTGTAACAGGGGCACTTTAAGTTTCACGCTTTGAATGTAAGAAGTATTTAAAAGTCTTGATTTAAAGATCATTTTGAGGTACATGTAGAATCTCAGTGGACTTTCCCTCGTATAATCCTCGTCATCCATTTGGTCACAAAACATGAACTAAATGAAAGCTAGTGCACAGATCTGCAATTTTGATGTAATGTCAGTTTTTTTCCCATCAATAGCAGACAACAAGTAGGACAATCCATAGAACAGGGACAATTTATTGAAAATGCTACCTGTAGATTTGGCATTTTTCGGGATAACATCCAGACAAATACAGTATAACATATCTGTATTTTCCAGTTATAGTTTTACATGTATCTCCATGTATTTTCAGGGTAACACTTATGGTATTTGGAAACTCTCGGATCTTGGACCCAATACAGCCAATGAATGTGTTGTACTGTTTCTCTTTGGAGATATATACAAGGAACACTGGAAGACAACTGAGGGAAGTGTGGTGGCTCTTCTTAATGCATCTCTCCTCCCAGCAAAAGAGGTGAAAAGACACAACAAAGCCACATAAAATAATTAACAATTATTGGACGAGGTTGAGCAAAATATCGTGATTTGACAGTGGTGAGCAGATCGATTATTTGCCGAAGCCAAAGGCTGAGGCAATAATAATTATTGCCTCAGCCTTTTCGCAGATCAATTATTGATCTGCGAAACACTGACAAATCACAATATTTTTGCGATAACCAAGTTCAATAATTGTTTTATCATTTGATTACCAGTTTTTTTCGTATTTAAATCGCTCTCTGACAGCTTGTCAAACTGATCTGCCATTTTTCACTTAATAGCGTGGTTTCAATTAAGCATGAACAGTCAATATTATTTGCAGCAAAACACATATAGATGGTACTACGCATGAGCAGACCATTATTTGTAGGTAGTTATTTGAAGGAAAAAATACATGGAATGATAAAATCAGTTATTACTCAGGGACAATGATAATATGTAATTAAAAATACATTCCTCTTGATACATCGTCAGTGCCCAGAATTGTATTCCCCCTGTATATATATTATAAGTCCCCCAGTTCTTTTTACAGGTTGCAGAGACTTTGTACCAATTTTCATGCTTGCACTTTGGGCAAGCTGTAAAGTGTATGATATACATGTACTAGCTGAAAGTTACTCTCACTGACTAACCACCCAAATTTCATCTTCTACAGCACTTCATCTGTAATTTGTATTTTCCTCAAAAAAGTTTCTGAGCAGAAACTTGGTGTCTGACATTTGCAGACTGCAGACTGCAGACTACATTTAGGTCTAAACAGCAATCTGGTTAACCTGAATATCAGTCAGGTTAGCCTGAATAGCACTCCGGTTAGCCTGTTTATGGTTAGCTATCAGTAATGGAAACGGGAATGCAGTATTTAGTTAAAAAGTCTACAGTCTGTGGTCTGCAGTCTGCAGTCTGCAAATGTCAGACACCGGCAGAAACTTCACCTTCCTGCAGGTCAATTAAAGGACATAATTCACAAGCCCAACTGCAAAATCCTTCAGCCTAGGGCCAGTGGACACAATATTTTTTTGCACACTGTTCTCGGCCATATGATGCTACATTTGCATGTTTAGCTTATTAGATGTACAATGTCATGTCACATGTTAGACTACAAGGTATAATTATCTTGTCATTCTTTTTTTAGAAATATTCGCAAGACTTGGCTCTTACCCTGGACAATCCTAAAAAGCTCATGCTCATGGGAATTGCTAAAGACCTTGGGAAATGTAAAGGAGTTAGAAAATCAGACAACCGTCCTTGTTCAAATTTTGTAAACAGGTACATGTACAAGTTCATGTAAGATGTCTTGAGGTGTACAGAAGATTATTTAATTTATTGTTACTATTTGATTATAACATTACTTAATTTTGAAATGAATAAAAAACCATTAATTATACACACAGCAACCATCTCCTTCCTTGTGATGGGTGCCTGCATTTTTTCCCTTCCATATGGCTGGGTTACCATTATTTCTCAGCCATTGGAGCAGTCTCCGTCTAGGAGTTGGATGTCTCTGGCACACAACCTGCAGTTGCAAGGCAGTTGTTTATGTACAGTAACCATTATGATTGTAGACATGCTGTGGCTTAAAAGTTAGCATGCTGGACTCCTGATTGAGCAGTCTGGGTTTGACCCCTAGCTGGGTTCATTGCATTGCCCCTTCCTCCTAACCTTATAGATGGGTACCAGTGAAGTTAAAGCTAGGGTTAAGCCCGTGATAGACTAGCATCCCATCTAAACGGGGTTAGAAATAGTCTTAGTCGCTTCGTGTTACAGAAACTGGGATAAGCTAGGGATGCATGGGGCACTGGCTGATACAGACAGTAACCATAAAATCTTGCACTTTTCAAAAACTTAAACTGTAATTCACTGTACTTTTAATGTCCTGCCAGGCAACATGGTGAGTTCTGTGAATATCATGTCCAAGCAGCCTACAAATCGATGAGAGCTCAGAGAATGGAATGCCAGGCAGGGTATGTATAGGCAATAATTCCTGCTAGAAATAATCTACATGCATACATGATGTCAGGTTCTTGTGGCAACACTTTCTAAATTATCTCTATTGGTATTGAGAAATTGTATATAATTTTATCTACTTCATCATACTGGTTCAGAGATTGAGTGCCTAAACGTTGTTAGTAATGTATTAATATAATTATTATAAGAATTAGATTTTGATAAAGGACACTGTCCCATAGTTGAAGGAAGGGATAGGGGGGCTTGCTCATTTAATTTCCTCTTCTTGTTTTCTCTATTGCAAAGAAGGTGATGCAATGTTGTGACAGTTAATTTGTTCATAGGCCATTTCCTAGTCACCTTTTGCTTCTATGTCAAATGAGTCTTCAAGCAGACCATTTCATGAAAACGAATTTGTGTGCCATCTACAGGCTCATTTTCATGCAAATCAAACTCATATTTGCTTGAAAGGTCTTACACAAGGACATGTTTTTTAACAGAGACACAAGACAATTTGACAATGACCTATTATCGTGGCTTCCTGCCACCTTGAGAATCCTTCTTCCAACCTTTTCAGGGTCTTGCCACCAGCTGCCCTGCTCCTTCCGCCACCCATTTGATAACTTTCTATTTTTTTCACCACACACACTTTTGACTTAGTGTGTATTGATCCTGTTACTACAAAAATTCATCTTAATCTTTCTTCGTGTATTTTAGGTATGGCCCCTCAGACAAAGCACCACTTATGAAGAAGTTTAAAAAGGACCTGAATTCTTCAACCTTCATGTATCAGGGGCGCTCAGTCAATGCCTCTAATCGGCCCACGGACCAGAAAAAGAAAAATGTGACACTTAAGAGTCTTAACATAGGAGACAAGAATGCCACTGGGACAGCAACAAAAAGTATATATGTTTTATAAGAGAGATGCATTGACTCAAAAGTTGTACTGTGATGGGTTTGTGACCCAACAGATGCAGACTCAAAGAGTGCAAGAAGCTTAAAAATATGATTTTTAATGCAATTGTAAGGACACAGACTGCATTTTGAAACTAAATTGTGCAATCTTGTTGAACAATAACCTTTTCAACAGAAAGCAAAAGGGTAGCTTTTCAAAAGTCTACATCTACATCTACATTTGAATGCGTCGGTAAAGTCGTTAGACATCACACCAACGTTAAAAATATTACAAAAAAAATAAAATAACAACAATAAAAATAATATCTACAGGTTTAGAATTGCTCGATAAAATACTTGGAAATCTTGGTCTTAAAGATTTCTAAAGAGTTGCTATCAACAACGTCTTTTGGAAGTTTATTCCATACCCTGAGGGTGCGTGGAAAGAAGGAATAAAAATATACATCCTTTGTGGCATTTATATTAAAAAATTTATAATCATGACTAGAACGAGTTCTGGTTCCGCAAATTTTAGAGGAGCACAAGTAACTATTTTTGTCAATATCGACATTGCCATGGCATATTTTATACATTAGATTTAATCTGGCTATTGTTCTCCTTGTTTCGTTGTGAAACATTGGTTTAAGTGATTTGTTTAGTTTGCAGAGTTCCATGATATAATATACTTGACTGTTGTTTTCATTCAGAAGTGCTTGTAAAATTAACATTTAGTACTTGTTTTTCTGATTGTTGACTTGTTTGTTTGTTTGTTTATCTTTTCACAGCTGATTCAAGTGGTAAACAGGAAAACAAAAGCAATGCCAATGCAGAACCTTCTGACTTTTTGTAAGTGCGATTTAAGTAATATATCAAACACAAAAGACCGTGTTTCACCACACTTTCAAGCACTGGGAAGGGATTTGAAAGTACGGCGCGTGGCGGAGTTTTGTTGAGGAACGCCGAGTGTTTGGAAGTGTGGTTGAACACTGTCTTGAGTGTTTGATATATCTTCTCAATCAGCATTTAAACTGAGAGAATGAAGAAACAAAATCGTAAAAAATCTACGCTAATTAAGATCAGATATCCCACACGGTCTTGATTCCCTTAGTGTAAACTTGACGAATTATTCACGAGTTTGAGAAGTAGAGAGGAACAAAAAAACTCTTCAAGACTTCCTTCAAACAAGTTTTTGTATGTTTTTTTTTTTCGCAGAGTTCAGCTCCTTGCATTACCTACAGTAGGCACCAGGAATCTTGTCAGACATTTAAATCAGGACGAGGAACAAAGTAAGAAAAATTTTGATATTATGTATAACTAACAAAGGTAGACTGGCAAGCTACTAAAAATTTGACATGTTGCTGTTAATGGTCTAAATAGTGGACCGTCCGTAATTGTATTGTAAGCATTGTATTCCCTAATAAAAAAAAAAACAAAAAACAAAACAAATTGACATCCAGGCTTTTTAACAAAAAACCTGTGAGAATGTTTTTTTTGCAGCAAGGGCTGCAAAATGTATGCGCTTGGCTGCAAGCGATGCAAAGCGGGCTGACCTGAGCGGCAAGCACGGAAAAACGTATAACCTCAGCAGAAGACGCGGAAACGCGTGCAGCCTGCACGCAAAACGCGTCAACTATTCAGCAAAGCGCGAGAAAATGTGAATACACCAAACATACTGTATTAGGTAATGATCACGTTTTTGTTTTTTTTTTTTTAAGAATGCTCTTCGTAATGAGTAAGCAACAATTCTCTTTCTTTCCGTTCTCAGACAAGCCCGAAGAAGAAAGAAAACCCACCATGTCTGCTTCAGAGCTCCTGAAAGCGCACGAGAAAGATGTCAAGCGTAATAATTTTCGTTCCACGAACACTTCAGCTCCGCAATCTCAAAACAGCGCACCTCACACCCCTATGTTGGGGCGTGGTCTCGCTCCGGGGTCTGATCTTTTCTTTAACGAATCACCAAATATCAAGAAACGAAAATCAAATGATGTAGAAAGGGCCAAGGTGCGTGTTATAACCCCTTTTTCGTAGCTGTCAAGTCACAACTTTTCTTTCCCTGTCAATGATAAATGTCATCTACACTTGGCTCGTCCTGCGAAAATTCTTAGCAAAGGAGTTGATATTTTGGACCTCTGCAGAAAATTGTTTGAGTTATGGTCTTGATTACATGTATATCAAAATTTTAATTTAGTCTTCTTTCTTTTGTCCACTCAGTTAAGAGCTTTGTCGGTTGTGAGACAGAAAGGACCCATAGAGAAAGAAGACCCGAACGCTGTTCGAAAGAAATTATCTCCAAAGGCAAAAGAGCAAATCATGAAGAAGACAGAAGACAGCGGTAAAGGTATGAATAAAGTAGTATAGCAAACACGAAAGACCGTGTTTGACCACATTTCCAAACACCGAGAAGAGAATTGAAAATACGACGCGTAGAGGAGTATATTTGACGAACTACGAGGTGTCTGAAAATGATGTCAAACACTGTCTTAGTGTTTGATATATCTTCTCAATCAAAACTGAAACTAGAAAAGACAAACGAAAACGGAGAAATAAAATCGAAAAAATCTATACTAATTAAGATCAGATATCCAAACCACGTCACGGTCATGATATACTTTGTTTAAACTTGATGAACTATTAATGAGTTTGAGAACATGGGTTCTCTAGTAAAAGTATCGGTGGACAAGTACCGCCAGATTTACGCGCTTTATTCTGGATCGAGTGATCTGGGTCGAGCCCTGGTCAACGCTCTTGTTGGGTAGACACTTCGCTCTCACAGTGCTTCTTGTCCACCTGGGTAAACCTAACGTTATGAGATAAAGTAATAAAGAATTGTTACCATTTTATTGTAGAAAATGATGAAGACAGTCCAGATCAAGATTGTAGAAAGAAAAGGAGGCGAATATTAGGACCAGAATTTGGTTCCATAGATTTGAGCTCCGATGAAGGCAAAAAGTTACTGGCAGCAAAGTCGCAACATGTGGGAGCTGTTCGAGCTGTAAGTATCATTGTTACATTTGGGAGTATTAGTAAAACTGTTCATTTCTGATAACGAACCAGAAAGGTAAACCACAAAGTTCATTTTGGAGCCGTTGAACGAACATTTAGCCACCAAGAAAGGCACGCTTTTTGCACTCCTCGGCGACAGGAGGGAAACATGCGCGAATTTGACACTCGCCGGTGATAAATGAGGGGGAAGTGGGGAAATTTATACTTCACGTCGACAAGCTATGGCCCAGACCACACTTATGCGTTTTCGCATGAAAATGCACACTTTTTGATGCGTTTTCGCCTATCGTCCACACTAAAACGACCTAAACGCTGATGAAAACGGAGGCATTCGTAGACGGTTTCAAAGTTGGAGGCTTTTGAAAATGTATCGTTTTGTAAACGCTCCTTTTCTAGTGTGGATAGGTTAAAACGGAGGTTTATGAAAACGGTACCCAAAAAGTGTCCTGTACTGTCGTTTCCATCAGCGTTTTCGGGCGTTTTAGTGTGGACGATAGGCGAAAACGTATCAAAAAGTATGTGTTTTCGTACAGAAAGCGCATTATTAGAAACCGAAAACGCTAGAGTGTGCGAAAATATTTTGCTCCATTTTCGTTGAGAAGTGAACGGATTCTTTTAAAAAACGTATCAGTGTGGTCGGGGCCTACGAAAAAGGGACGAATTCTACCCTTTCCGACAGTTATTGACAGCAACGAAGGCGTGAATTTTGCAATTGAATTTTACACTCGTTACTGAGCAACAATTGGAAAAAATGTGTGAATTTTACTCTCATGGGTGCCAATAAAAAAGCACGAATTTCACTTCTGTCGTCGACGACAAGCCAGCACGAATATTTTACAGTTTTAGTGATAAATCAGCAGGGAAGCTTTCCGCGTGAAAATAATATTAACGAATTTATGTCTTTAGGCTGAAGCTGAAATGCAGGAAAAGTATTTCAACGAATTAGAGAAGAAAGAACAACTGGAGGACAAAATGAAGACAATCACAGAAATCAAAGTGAAAGTAGTGTGCTGTAAACAGGTAAGGAAGTCTTTTAGGGTTGCCACAGGTCAGGAAATGGTCAGGGGAAAAAATTATTCGAGGTCAGGGAAAAGCCAGGGAATTTTATTTTGAGTCGGGGAAAAATTGATATTTTGAAGAAAAGTCAGGGAAAATAGAAAAGTTTAACACGCCTGATTTCACACCATTGAAAGCTAGAGAAAACATTTGAGGTCACTGTGATCTCAACGATATTTTTGTTTTCCTTCTTCATGATGAAGAAGGAAAATTTGTTGAAAACTCATTAGTCGTGATTAACGAGTACAAATGACGGTTGTAAGTTGAGGTTAGAAGCCGCTACGAGATCTGACATTGTGTATTTGTTTGGTCAGGGAAATCTTATTTTTATCAGGGAAAAGTGAGGGAATTTTGAATAGTGATGTCTGTGGGAACCGTGGATAATGTTGTGGTACTGTCAGTGGTAAATTAGAAACAAGAATGTATATTTCTTATCTAAGGCCGTGTTGAAATGCGGTTTAACATATGTACGTTTGTTTTTGTTGTAGTGTAATTACGTATCAGAGGGTGCTTCAGAACTTTGCCGCAAAGAAAACCACTCACTGAAGTATAGCAAAGCGCTCAAGAAGTTTTTCGTGTGTAAAGTTTGCAAACAGCGCACGGTAACTTATGGAGCACCAATTCCCAAACACCCTTGCAGGTACGTAATAACTTAAAGTAACTCAGTCGCGACATTTTGAGTTATTTTGGACACGTACAAATTATCTTTAAATTGGAGGAAACCTGAAAATATAGTCTGCTAAGATAGAAAAACACCAAAGAGATAATGATACTCCACAAAGGAACAAGGATGGTTAAGGATGGAGAAGATTGACACGGATTACAGACGACGAACTTGAAAAAATTTAGGCTAAACTTTTTGAAGATGCGCAAACCATGACTTAGCTCCTTTAATCCAGTCCCTCTCGTCCTCTCTTCTCCTCTCCTCTCCACTGCCCTGTCCAACCCTCCTAAGATCAAGCTGTGCAGAGTTTTAGAGCATGACTGCATGAACGTTTTTTCTTCTTTTTTTTCTCAGGCAATGTGGTGCTTCAAACTACGAGAAAACATCTATGTACAAGGTAACTAATATACTTACTTACAATGTTTGTCTGGCGTTGCTTGTTTTTTTTCCCCGTTTATTTTATCTTAGAAAATAGGTACCGTTTTAGGAAATATTCGTTGAAGCACTCAGTGAGTTTTACAGTATTGATATGATATCCAATCAAAAAATCTGCACGAGCAATTAAGACTACCCCTAGTGGAGCCTCTTGACAATGTGTCGGCTGGATATGTGAACAGCATTAGAATCATTTTGACGTTCGAAACAAACAGGATTTCCCTTGAAGCTAACAAGCAGTGGTACACTTAGCTTTCTGCGTAGAATGTCGTCTTTGAAGAATCAAGTTAAGTTTAGGAAAACGTCCAAAAGTATCGTAAAAGTGTTTTTTTCTAATATTCACTGTTTGTTTTTAGGAAAAAGAAGGCCCGAAAATTGGAGGAGAGACTTTACTGGTCAGAGGAGAAGAGCATCCAAAATTTCTTAACAGTTTAAAATAGTAGTTCTTAACAAAAAATGAATTTTTAATAACAAGTTTTTAAAGAAGTTTATCTATTTAGCATTGTTAATATTAATTATTTGTTGTTGCCGGATTTAACTGTACAGAAAAATGCAATCACCATTTTAGCCGCCCAGTTTTAAATGGTACAAATGTTTAATAAACGCTATCAGTTAGAATTCTATTTTTCTTGGCTTGTATAACATGTTAGCTAGACAGGCGTACTGGTACCCAGGGCGCTCTTCCAATTGAAGAGAAAAGCGCTCTGTGGACGAGCTTGACGTCTCTCTTCTCGCACAGTACTTCTCCTCCTCCGTTCCCTCCCCCACCCCTCAAGAAACGTCTGAGGCTCGACCAGGCAACGTAATCGCCGTGACAGTTCACTCGTGAATCGCCAGGAAGACAGAATTAGAACGCAGTGCCCTCCAGAACACTGAGCGTGTCACACACGAATCAGTGCCCGGTTCCCTCTCCGAAACGCACCAGCAGGCAGTCAGCAGGTATCTTTATTCAACGTTGCCAATCTTGGACTTGCTGCTAGATACATAAGCTGCCAGCTATCGGTATTTTCTAAAAGGTGTCCCCGCCAGGCCACTCGGGGCAGAAGCGAAGAAGGACGGCTGTTTTCGCCCGCTACCCCTGCCAGCAATAAAAAAAATAATAAAGGGGGCAAGTTTCTAAAGAAACTGTGGTGCTGCGTCGGTGGGAGTATTACAAGATAATTTGGTTTTATCAACTGGGTTGATAATGTGAATTGTCCACCGTAAAGAGATTCGGAAGCTGACATTTCGAGCGTTAGCCCTTCGTCGGAGCGAATCAAGGAATTGTGGGTTGTGTGTGGTTTATATACAGAAATGTGGAGCTACGCTATTGGTTGGTGCCTGGCAACGTGAAAAACAACAGAATGAATTAGTTGAATGAAAAGCGTTCGTTGATACCGTGAGGATTAAGAGTGCCGATTTGAAAAATAAATCTTTGTTCAAGAGTTTTACGGCTTTCTGTGCCTCCTTGATGTAGGGAGAGGCCGCAGACTGCCATATGTTGCTTAGAATGATTCGGCAGATTAAAGTGTCTAGCAACCGGTTTAGAAGCGTCTTTATCGTCTTTCTCTACGTCGCGAAGGTGTTCTCGGAAACGGTCGCCTATTCGTCTACCTGTTTCGCCGATATATAACTTTTTGCAAAGAGTGCAAGTTATACAGTAGATGACATTGGCTGAGGTACAGGTAAATTGATCTGTGATCTTAATGGATCGCTTGGGTCCCGACAATTTCTCAACGTTGTAAATGAAAGGACATGTTTTACATCGCGCGCGTGCGCATTCAAAAGTTCCAGGTTGTTCACTCGTTTTGAATGCACTTCTAACTAAAAAGTTACCTATGTTTTTGTCGCGTCTGAATGAAATTAATGGCGGTTGCGAAAAGATTCTACCAGTATCGGGATCATTTTGAAGTAATTTAAAGTTTTTGAGAATGATGGATTTTACTGCGTGATTGTGAGGGTGAAATGTTAGGGTGAATGGAATTCTATTATTATTCTCCTTCTGAGACGTTTCTAGTGCTGACTGCCGATCAATTTGTTGGGCACGATGATGGCCTGCTTGAACAACAGAGGCAGGATATCCACGTTTGTCGAAAAAATTGCACATTTCCTCTGATTTAAAGGAAAAATCAGAGTCCTCACTACAAAGGCGACGAAGTCTAAGAAACTGAGAATAAGGAATAGAATTCTTGACGTGTGATGGATGTGAAGATGAATACAACAAATAGCTATGAGAATCTGTGGGTTTGTAGTGCACACTGGTGCATAAACCGTTGCCTTCGACAGAAACTTTGATATCTAGAAATGCCAAAGAAGTATTGGAAATTTCCCAGGTATACTTAAGAGCCGGATGAAACGAATTAACAGCAGTTATAAATTGATTGAGTTCCTCTCTGGTAGAGGAAGTGGCGCCGACACAATCGTCAATGTAGCGACGGTATAGCTCAGGTTTAGGGCCGTTGTATTGATTAAAAAATTCGTGTTCAATGTAGCCTACGAAAAGATTGGCGTAGCTGGGTCCCATTTTGGTGCCCATGGCCACACCATTGATTTGTTTATAATAAATGGTAGCGAATGAAAAACAATTTAGTGTTAAAACTAGTTCAGCCAGGCGGAGCAGTGTTTCCGAGCTTGGTTCCTTAACAGTGCGTAAATCAAAAAAAAATGTTTGAGGGCTAGAAGACCTTCGCCATTAGGGATGACGGTGTAAAGGGATGTATTGTCCATAGTAAAAATAAGTTTGTCTTCACCCAGGAAATTGAAATCGCGAAAAATTTGAAGGGCGTGTTGACTGTCTTTAACATAAGACGGTAAAGATCTGACGATAGGTGCCATAATTTTGTCTAAATAGCTAGAAATGAGTTCGGTAGGGCAACTACACGCTGAATTGGAAAAGTATCGCCAACAAATTTCCTTAACATGACCAGCACTGGATTCTGCTGTTTTCAGTAAGCCAAGCTTCTGAAGTGAACTAAGTCTTGTTTATAAAATATTCCGCCTTAATAAATCTTTTATCTTTAAGCTTACAGCTCTACTGGGGATGCATGAATCTTTTATGATAGCATTAGCGACGGTCCAGTTTTAGCGGAACAAAAAAAATCTATGATAACATTGCTACAGAATTGGTCAGAATTACGTTTCGAAGTTATCAAATGAATGTATCGCGTATTTTAGCTATTGAACTAAGAAACGAGAAATACTTGGTACACTCTGTGTAAAGGTTTCTTTGGACAAATGGATTGCGAAACACTTTTATGGCCTTTAATGTGTTTGGTTCTCTTGGTAAGATGCTTCTCTGCAACCAGGGATGAGTGCTTTCGTTCCGAAAAATATGAAAATACAAGAAGAGGTAAGGATTAGGAACTATCAAGCTTTCTCCATGACCTTTAGTTTCATTTTTACCTGCATAAGATGGAATTTGCATAACCGTTTGACGGCATGTTTTCTAATTTCTGAAATTGCTTTTTTTTAGGTCTTTTTGTATTTTTAATTATACGACATTTTATTAAATTAGCTACGTCAAAAATTTTAACGTAGTTATTTTAATGTATTTATGTTAGCACAACTTTTTTGCGACCTTACTTAAACGAGTTTCGCGCCAACAGTTAAAACGTAACATTTTGGTCAGTTTTAACAAACTTAATTAAAAAATATCAATACTATTGTGCTGAAAAGAGTTGTTTATTATAAACACATTCAAACAATAACTGACTCAGCAATGTCTGACTCCAAAAGCATAGAATTTTCCAGAAGCGTAAGCCTGTGAGATTCACTAAGTATTCTGAACAACTGAGCGCTGTTTCTAATATGTCAAAATCTTAACCGTGATTTAAAATTTGATCATGGCAAAGAAGGTCTCGTGGGTATAATTGACAAAAACAACGAGAACCCCAAATATTTTCATGTAAATTATTAAAGATTTTCGCAGAGGTATGAAATGAAATATGTCTGAAGACGACCAGCGCTTTTCCGCCTATTTCAAACTCATGTTTGAAATACGTGTTGCCACGTCACAAACTTCTGCCTTAAGTAGACTTAAAAGTTAAACAAGTTAAAAAAAAGTTAAACAAAACAACATGAGATTGGAACAAAGCGATTTTAGGTGAAACAGTTAATTATTCCATTCACTGTGATGTTTCCAAAAAAAATGATATTTGCATATAAGAAAAATAAATGTAAGTTTTGAAGATTGAGGGACGAATTAGTCAGAAATTATTATTCTGACGGCACGTTGCATGGGCTCGAGGGGTTTCATGTGTCGTTTAGGGACTGTTTAGGCATTTAGCGGGAGATTTAGGTCATTCTAGGTTATTAGTCAGTCCTCCTGTTCGTCCGCTGTTTTATTTAGCGTTTGTGATATACAACAGCTGGTATGTATAATAATTGTAAATGTCCTACCTTACTGATTTTGTGCCCTTTGCTCGGGGTCTCGTGCTGCTACATTAGATGAGGAATATGTTTCCACATATTTTTTGGCCACATACAAACATATGCTTTTTGATAAGACAGGTCTGGATATTGCAACCCTAGGACGAAAATCTTAAAAATAAAAACATCTGGGTTTTTAGAATTAATTAAACAGGCCTCTTTTTCAAATTGTATATGACAGAAAGTCCTGGAGGGATTTTTAAGTTTTCCTTTAAAAAGCTGTAAGCTAAAGGTTGATTTTATTTCAGGGTTTGCTTTGACTGGATATGTCATCTCCTCGACTCAGGTTCCAGATTTATTCGATTGCTCGTTCGCCTGTCTTGAAGAATGTCGATGTCAATCTTATAACTTCCGGCTAGTCCCAAGTCAACTCAACCTATGCGAGCTGAACAATGAAACCATGGCTACTAAGCCAGAAAATTATCAACCGCAAGCTAATATGACGTATTATGACGCAGGCAAGGTATGTAACCATGGTAGCACTAACCAAAAGCATAAAAAAGCTACAGTAGGCGGTTTGATTCCAGATAATTTCGAGCGTCCAAAATAGGTCTGGTGGGATGTGAAATGGCAATGGTAAAGTCTGCATACAAGCCAAGTGGCCCATCAGGCCAGAGCTTATCCCAGTTTCTGTAGCAAGAAGCGACTAGGAGTATTTCTTCTCCCCCTGGATGGGATACTAGTTAATCGCAGGGTTACCCCCAGCATTAAATTCGCCGGTTCCCATTTATACACCTGGGTGGAGAGAGTAAAGTGAGAGTAAAGTGTCTTGCCCAAGACCACAACACAATGTCCCCGGCCAGGGCTCGAACCTGAGTCGCTCGATCCGAAGGCGAGTGCGCTAACCAAGAGGGCCACCGCGGGATGTGAGCCGAGGGCCTGGAAATTACTTGGAGGTGGTCCGGGATGCGGGATAACAGAAATTTTAATGGTGTAATTCGGGTTAAAAACACTTCAGAGGGGGCGAGATTTGCAGTCATGGGCTCCTTGATTGCTCCTTTTGACAGGGGTGTGCGGGATGCAGTATGGGGATAAAAAACAAAAACATCACAGGTTACGGACGTTACACGAAGAACTGCGAATCAAATCTGACTGAAACCGGAAAAAAAACTGGGGCGGGGTGACGGGATTAAGCCAAAACTAGTGCCAGGATGAGTGATTAAAAGTCAGTTTTGTTATCTTGAGTCTCCTTTAAAACCGTTCTGACCTTTCGAGACAAAGGTTTAAACGTAGGACAAGGCTGTAAAGGCAATAAATTCAGAGGGGTTAAAACACGAGCCATGGAACAAAAGTTCGTCAATATGTTCCCAAAACTTTATATGGTTCTTTTGATTCCAGCATTGGCCTCATGGTTAATTCGCTGGTCTGTGGATCGGGTGGTTCGGGTTCGAACCCTGGCCGGGGACATTGTGTTATGCTCTTGCATTCGAATTGGGCAAGGTGCTACTTTAACAGTGCCTCTCTCCACTCAGGGGTATAAATGGCTACTTGCGAATCCGGTTCATTCAATCCGGGGTCCAGCGCGCTAACCACGAGGTCCCCTACCCCTCCGTGAAAGGTGTCAGAACTTAACCACTTACTATTGATCGGAGACGTCCTTTGAAATGACGTTTTCTTTCAGGCCGTTTCACGCACCGTTGGTTTCATCCACGTAATGAAACATGAGTGATCACATGGCGATAAACATTTCTTGGCCCGGATGGCCAAAGTTTGCAGCAAAGCAATTGTAATTTCCTCAAAAATTCCAAGTATGAGGCAAATCTTGTCCATGCGATGGATTTTGAATCTGCTGAACGTTTCTCTGAAACATCTCTTGGATTGCCTCTTGTTAGAAGTGCGAAACTCAACAAACTTGCAAAAAAACTGTTAAGCAACTTCCCCGACCTCAGAGATTCACTCATCACACCATCATGAACTCGTCATGACGCGGTCACTTTTTTTAATCACGTGAATGAAACCAACGGTGTGTGAAACGGCCTGAAAAACAAGCCATTTCAAATGACGTTTGAGATCAATAGTACTCCGTACACTGATTTTCTTGGCAAACCATCAAAAATTTGATCAGAACAAGCATTTGGTTGAGCATTGGAATTGGGACGGAAGAGTCTCACTTTAGTGGCCGCTAATAGTATCAAAAACTTCGACGTCACTGTATTGTTACAAACTGACACAGGTGTGTAACTTCTTTTAAGCCTCAGGAAAGTCCCGGATGTTCCTCGTCACCGTGTCAAAATGGCGGGAAATGCATGAGCACGTGCCATGTTTTGTCCAGTTTCCGTTGTGAGTGCGAAGAGTTTTACTTCGGTAACGTGTGCCAAGAATGGGCAGGTAACATTAAACACGGCTAACAATAAGCCAATAAGCCATTTCCGAGTCACCTTGTGTCTCTGTTTCCAAACGAGTCCACGTGCAATGAAGGAGCCTGTAGGGGAAACACATTTTCATATGAATGGTTTCAGACGAAGACTCCTTTTGACACAGAGCTAAAAGGTAGCTGAGAAATGGCCTATTTCAACATATTCAAATTCTCAGATGGCATGGCTTAGGGCTCAGACAAAACCTCCTCTGTGACATAATACAGATAAATAAATTAAAGGGAGTGGAGGGTGGGTGTTTGCAGACCCTTACTCTGTATCTGTGATATTATCGTATTTCAGATCTGACCCAAAGTTTGAGTCCCTACCTTATGCCAGACCACACTTCTCAAGATGTCAGTGGACAGTGGTAGAAATAATAGTTTCTTCTAAAACCTAAGCTCAATTCCAGGACCTACACGTCATATTTCAGATCAAAATTGTTCAAATTCTATACTATCGCACATTATCCATGACGAGAAAAACATGACGGGAAAGACTGCTAGATATGAGTTGATGGTCGAAGGATTTCTCGTTAACGCGAGTTAAATTATGTATACGACTAATGCGAGAATGCCCTCTCTCACCATCCACTACGTCTTTTTCACTGTGTTTGGTTTTATTCGATACCAATCTTGTTTTTTAATTATTCTTTCTTTAGGAGACTTCGATTTGTCATTCAAGACAAAAAGCGTATCTAACTATGCTAACACAACCATTTTGAATCAAAGTCTTACAGCGCTGACTTTCTGTATATGGTTTCAAACAACGCAATCAGGTTCTTTTGGAATCTTGGCCGGAGACATTGATCTCACTTGTGAAGACAATGGACAATGCACCTTTCTCATAAAAAGCACTACGAGGTAATATAAACCAGCTGGTTTACCTGTGGGAAGATAAGCTACTTATTAGCGGTTGGTAATAACAATACATGCAGGATAACATTGAAGATAAATCTCTCCATCTAAAAAAGGCAAAGACGGAAGCAATTTTACAATTCCTATATCCCTTAGAATGTCATTCTTACTATCTTGTTTATAATTCTTTTTATTGGTAGTTGTTGTTAAATTCTGCTATTTACTAGCCTGCGTAGCAAAAGTTCCGTACAAGAGCGCGAACGAGTGAAGTCTGGCCGCGCGAAAATTGCGGCGAGAGGGACACTTTTTTAATTTTTTGCTCTCGCCGAGATTTTCGCGCAGCCAAAATGGAGAAAAAGCTCTTTGTTCAAACGAGAACGCTTTCTATGCGGGCTAGCTATTAAACAGAACCAATACCCTCCTTTCTAAAGTAAGGCGCAGTAATGAAGACATAGAAATTATGCAATTTTTTATCCAATCACAGAACATTCTATAGTGCTCCGCTCAATGACGGCGCATGGCACAGCGTGTGTGTCACGTGGCAGAAATTGACAAGTATTTGCACAGCATATATAGACGGAAAGACCAACGAAAAACGATCTTTTGGTGATTGCCGGGGTAACTATGACGTTGAATTCAATGGCAAAACGCTGGTGCTAGGTCAGAAAATACCAAATGATGGCGATGGTTTATTTCTCGAGAGTCACTCTTTTACTGGCAACCTCAGCCGCTTAAACATCTGGGATTACGCCATGACTGAGGAACAAGTGTATGGTGTTGCTACGGAGTGCTCGAGAGACTCAGGCAACGTCCTCAGCTGGCCAATGTTTCAACTTGATTTACATGGAAGCGTCGTTAAAACTGAGCGATCGTGCTGCACCGGAGCAGGTCAGTAAGTTTGATTGTTTCTGGTCGGGTAGGAGCTCTTGTAAGGTCTCCCTTGAATGGCTCGATACCCTTTGAGAGAAAAATTGAACAAACAACAGAAACAACGCCCGTAGCCACAAAACAATAACACTAGCTAACAAGCAAAATAACTACAAGCTTACGAGATCTGCTACACTTTTGATTGTCTCCGGATCACGCGCCTGTCAAACACTAGTATAAAAACGATTCACGTCGGCTCTCGCGAAGATTCGAGCGCGTTCAAATTCGATAAAGGCCCGTGGGAGCTGGTAATCTTTGATCACAGGGACTGAAGAAAGGCACTGGGTACGAGGTTGCTGGTAACCATATAAGGGAACGGTATCGTCGACTCTTGTTATCAACTGACTCTTTTGTTAATATTGATTTTCGCTATGAAATAAGCACAAACATTAACAGCGCTATGGTAATGAAAACGACTACGACACCTACAAGCATAAGGACATACGTAGGTATGCACAGATTGTCAGTTGCATTATTTTCGGTTCCATACCTCCTCGATCGAAACAGTCAACCAATATAGCGACCCACGCATCACACAGCGGTCAAACGCAAAAATCCAACGCCACTTCCGGTTTTCGCCGCCTCGAACTTCGTAAGAGTTTGAAGAGAAAACCTGCAAGACTTCGGTAGGAAAATGTTATAAAAATAGTACTGTGAGAGAAAATTACAAGCTGGGAGGACTTTAGGATGTCCATCACTGAATGTCCTGGTCATATGCGAAGTTTAAAGCTTAACTTTTCAGCGACTGTCTTAACTTTGGGCTTGAAAGCGAAAATTTTCGAAAATTTAAGACTTTGTCAAGCGAAATTTTGGGGAGAACTGCGCACGCGCGCCACGTTTGACCGCTGTGTGCCCACGCATATGCTTACAGCAGTGCGTTCTTACTTGACATAGCATCAGCACAAGGAGAGCAGACATTTTTATCCTGCTTATGTGCGTGTGTTTATGCCTGTGCTGTAGGTGTCCTGAATGCCGCTATGCTTGTGCAAGGCTTTAAAGATTTTAGCTGTAAATGCTAAACATTCTTAAATTTGCTATTTCAGATTCCTCTGCCAACGTTTCCGTAGAATTTCCCGCCATAACAAAGGTGGATCACATTCGATACTCGGGAACGTTACCCTCGCTCCAGGCCTTCACGCTCTGTCAGTGGATTAAGATTGCCTTCATGGTTTCTCTCACCACTACAGTTAGTTACGCCAACAGCGACACAGACAACGCCCTGCTTATTGCACTGTTGAAAAACAAGGCACTGAGGCTCTATCTCAACAACGGACAAGTGTTAGTTGAGAGTTGCTAGGCAACTGTATTTTTCGCATGGCATTCTATATCAATATTAGGAAGTTTAACAAAACCACGACGGCAAAGGCAACGGGAACGTCGCTAAACAAAAGATTCAATGAGCAAAACAATGGCTGTGCACGTGCGTTCTAATTCTTGGTACATTTCTTTGCGGTGCTCTGCAAAACAACATCGCGAAATGACTTACTTCTGCGTTGTCTGGAGAACGTGAACTTAGACGGCTAAATTTTTGAATTTGTATTTCAAATTTATCGCTGTGTTCCAGACTTAGTGATAGTTTTGACGATGATAAACAGATAAAGTAAATTAAATGATTTTAGAGTATCGCGAGATTCGTAGGTAGAATACTATTTTTTTTTTCAATCGACGTTGTCCTCGGCGTGGTCGTCGTGATTTCTTAAGCTTCCTATTGGCTTAGCGGGGAGGGGAAGCAGTTGAACGACTTACTGTGGTTTGGGTCACGTGGTTCGGATTTTAACATAGCAAGGGACCTGGGGAATAACATAACTAAGCGGCATTTTTTACTCTCATGCTCAGCCCCTCTCCTCGCCATGAATATAAATGGTGCCAGACGTAGGTAGCATTAAA
>OZ026609.1:1267700-1292700 GCA_964020085.1 Micromussa lordhowensis
TTTCGGATTGGAAAGGTACACACTTTTTTGATCTCCATTAGTTTCGACTATTTTTACATGCAATTTTATTTCCATTAGCAGGGGCTGTTGTTTGTTAAGCCTGCCCCAGTTGTTCAAAGGAAGTAAAACGCAATCCAGCGGATAAATCACTATCCAGCGGATAGCGTGGTTTGTCTTGTTCACACTTATCCACTTGACAGCGATTTATCCGGTGGATGGCGTTATCCAGCCTTCGAACATTGGACCTCGGCCACTATCGGCCGAGCCTAAGGGACCCGGCTGCATAATGCACCGGAATTTCTCATTTCCACAGACCTTCAAAAGTTAACCGGGTGGAAAAAATTGTACGCCCGAGCCTAGGAATCAATAGGCTAGCTACGTCCCTGATTGTTTTTAACCTGAAACGTGCAGATTCAACCAAACTAGAGGCGATGCCATCCATACTCAAACGAAACGACAGACTTCCTTCGTGATCTCTCTTTCGTTGTCACTTAAGACAAGAAAAAGTCTTAGGTCGTGTTCTAATTGGGATCAACCGTTTCTGGTTCGATGGGTTGGTTGGGTTTTTTCGTGTTCTATTGGAGAAAAAACTTGTTTCGGTTGGCTTGGTTGATCAACTTTTCAACCAGCCTCCAACCAGATTGCAACGGTTGAAAAAGTATTTGCGTGATTATATCGCGTGATTGTAGCTCACGTAAGCGCTATTCCCACGAGATACCGCCTTTCAACCGAAAACGGTTGGAAAAGTGTTCTATTGAGAAACGTCAACCGTATCAAACCAAACCGGCTGCGGTTGAAACGGTTGATCCCAATAGAACACGACCTTAATAGTGAAGGTCAGAATGGAGGGTAGAATCTGATTGGCCGAAAGCCGTCACGTGGCATGATACGACTGCAAGTAACGATCTATAATAATCATGTCCCTGGCAACCAAGCCGGGCTTGGGTTTATACTCACTGGATTGCCCCTGTTCCCCGCCCGCTGAAAGGTGTCCCCGATATTCACTGGAATCGTAAACGAGGGAGCTTGAATCTTAAGGCAGCCTAATTTTTTCTTGTAAAGGGGGCAAGTTTCTAAAGAAACAGTGGTGCTGGTGCGTCGGTTGGAGTATAACAAGATAATTTGGTTTTATCAACTGGGTTGATAATGTGAATTTTCTTGATTGCCTCGTCTCGTTTCACGTAACCTTTCTTCTCTTAACATACCCAGGCCCATTTTCAATGGTCTCCATCTTCCTCAATAACAGAAAGCGTTGCGTCAATTTCAGGTTATTAAAGGAGGCGGTAAAGTTGTGCTTGGACAAAGATACATACAGGGCGAAGTTTTGGATGAATTTAAACCAGAAAATTCCTTCATTGGTGAAATCAGTCATCTAAACATTTGGAATTTCACGCTGTACGCAAGCGATCTCAGCTCCATGTATCGCGGGTGTGATTTTATTGGCGGGAATTGGTTCAACTGGGCAGCGATCTTACAGGGTGAAGTGGTGGGAAATGTTACCATGGAAACGCCAGCAGACTGTACACTACCAGGTTAGAGATAACGTTTTTAGAGATGTGTCCCCGTGAATAAGCTAAGTCAGGTGGCGCTTGGAAGTGAGGGGGGGGGGGGGGGGGGGCTAAAATATGACTTCTGACTCCTGACATCTGACTCCGAAATTTGTTGTTTGATATTTGTCGTTTGACGTAATTTGACGTTCGTTGTCCGAATGTTAGGCATGGCAACTCTGCGCTTGATGTTTAACTTTTTCTGATTGCCTTCCTTGTTTACAGATGAAGTAAGCTCCGACAAAAGAGACAAGGTTTGTGAGAATGAGGCAAAGGATGGATGCGTGTCTCCCGTGCGTGCATTGTTTGATGCAAAACCAAATGGTCGCAGCAAGGAATGGAGGTGTTACTTTGCAGATGCCTTAACACAAGATGAGTTTGGTCTTGCAGCGTACGACAATGATAAGAATTCAGTGTGTTACAAAACTTTAAATTGGTTGTTAAAGACCATAAAATAATATGCCTTATTTGCAATTGTTAATGGACTGAGTTGAGTGCAATTCAGGGAGCAATCGCGCGAGTAGTTTCTGAATTGTACGACATGAGGAGCAATTTCTAATTAATCGTATCTAGAACAAACTTTCGAAATGAGAAAAGATCTTTTTGAGAACTTCTTTAGAGCGAAAAAGTCAGTAGCGCCGAGAAAACATTGAGAAGGAGCCATTAAACGCGAGAAAGTGCGACGCGGGATTAATAACTCAAAATTTACAAAGAATGAATGAGCTCATTAGCGCTTTTGCCAGTCAGAAATTTTGCAGTTTTTGAAAGTCAATTTCTTTTCGAATATTACACTCTACAATCCAAAAATGTCACCAATTAGTATAGCTTTCACAAGCATGAAGTCTTCTCATCGTAAAGTCGTAGGTTAATGAGGAAAAATGTAAACAATGACGTCAGCAGAGATTCTGCTATACCCAGTGCTATAATCTTTTATGATTTTCCAGTTTCTCTTAATTTATAGCACACATTTACTTTAATATAGTATCATATATTAGAAAATAATTCAAAGCAAATACGTACGCTGATTGGTTTAAAACCGTGTTTATATTTAACAAATAAAGAAGCCTAAGCCTTGTATTACACTGTGATAAAACACGACGGGCATTTGAGAACACGAGGGAAATGTAGAAAACACGAGCCGCAGGCGAGTGTTTTCTACATTTATCGAGTGTTCTCAAATGATCGGAGTGTTTTATCACAGTGTAATACACAGCTTAGGCTTCTTCATTTGCTTTAAAATATAGATTTTACGCGCGCAAAACAATAAAACACGCATTTTCTATGTTTTATACTCTGATAAAACATAGGTTTTTGACCAATCAGAGCGCGCGCAGGGTCCTATCTATATTTTAAAACTAGCACGAGCTGTTGACATAATGATGGCACGAACAAAGATAATTTACATTTTGATGATCGAAGAAAACAAGTTGTTTTCTTTTTCTTCGTCGCGGTATTTTCTAAAAAAAATAGAAAACATGTTCTCCGTGTTCCTATGGAGTTATAGAAACACTCGTGAAAGTTTGGGAGAACTCGAAAAAGCTGTGGAAACACTCGTCTGCGGTTCGTGTTCCCACAGCATTTCTCGTTCTCCCAAACTTTCACTCGTGTTTCTATAACTCGATAGAAACACGGCACATGTTTTCTATTTCTTAAATATAGGTCAGCATAGCGTACAAACTAGGAAACATTCCAATACTGTAGAGTAATGAAGTAGAACAATGAAAAAGATTTGTTTGGGACCACACTTACTTTTACGAGTTATAAATCAGTGACGATTTCTGTAATCAGTTTTATCTTACCAAAGAAGTTTCGTTTTTGTCCTCTATTTCAGTTTTGACTTTGCTTTACTTTTTACTGTTCAGTTCTTTTATTTTATGACCGACACAGTTAACAGTATTTACATATGTGCGTTGGACTGTAGTACTCCGTAGGAAAAAAGATGGTGGCTGCACAGTTTACCACAATACCATGCGAGCCTTACACAGCCCATAAAGTACAAGGAATGTACAAAGTAGAGTTGAGTGTCGGAAAAAGGGACATTGTATCAAGACGATCAATGTCCAATTCGCTTGGATATAAGAAATTTACATGTACTCAGAGGAAAAAATCCTGAAAAACACATTTTTACTTTTGAGATATTTGTCCTTGTGCTAACGGCATTGTGTTTACTAGATTTGAAGATTTTCTGTACGTTTTTTGAGCGTTGTTTAAGTTTTCGTGCTCTACGAATCATGGGTGAATTGTACCAGTCGCCTTTGTTTTCCTACGGAGGGTTCGAGTGACACTGGATCGAGCGATGGCCAAGGTCTCTGTATCTATTAAACGCGTATAACGCCTGTAAACCGAGGTCCACCAAAGTTATTTTCTTTAAGTCTACAATAAAGAGAGTATATACAATATGTTGTATGCACCAATAAACCTATTCCAGTACAAAATATTTTTTTCTTTTTAAAATATGATCAAGTTTCATCAGTTTCATAAGTTTAACAAGAGAAGCTTCTCACTTAATAACATTTATTTATAGTCACTGGATCTGATGGCGTCATAAAATTTGAAACAAATATGTTGGTTTCAGCTTGGTAGGAAAAGACGAACTAAGCCTACAACCAGGGTGAGACTTACTTCCGATAAAAGTTATAATAAGGATTTTGTAATCATTTTTCCCTCCATATATAACATGTTTTCGGCTTCCAGGCTTTAAGAAGAAACAAAGTTTTAAACGAAAAGAGTTTGTTTAATCCTTACAATAGACCATTTTACAGTTGTTGGCAAAGTGACCTGGCCTCTGACTGGCAGCGAGGCTGGAGTTGACCTTGTTTTGATACAGACCTCTCTGCTTTTATTGTGCAAATCAAGTTGTTCTCATGCTAACTAGTTGACATTTACATGAGAAAAGCTTGAAGGTCTGTATCAAAGCAAGGTCACCTACAGCCTCACTTGCATTCATGGCCAGGTAACTAAGCACACAACTGTAAAATGGCCTATTGGAAATGTTGTTGTTGTCTGAAAAGACCCGAAAATAGGATTGAAAGCAAATGTGACAAACTTCACGTTTTCACTCGGCCCAAAAGGAAGGGAGGGAGGGGGGGGGGGGTTCCGAAGGAAACGAGACAAAGGCCACCCGTGTTATAATAGCTGAATTTTATTATAAATGCCAAGACATTTTGTGAATTTTATCACGTACTGCGGTGGGATTAATTTGAGCTGTTATGATGTGGTACGCAGATGATATTTTGGCGCGGTCTAGACAAATGAAACCAGCGTCTCATATGGAGTGTCTAGCTTCCCTTGTTGTTGTTTTTTTTTTAACCTTTCTTTTATTTCAACCCGAACACGAAGACGTATTGTAGTTCGGTACTGTACGGAAGTTGTATCATTTTGGTGGAAACCCGGCAATTGAAATAGGGTAAAGCCAGTATAATCACCCGTTCTATCCTCTCTTTCTATCGATCGAAAAGGCGCGAGGACGCGAAAACTAAAATAACGAATAAGAGAAATTCGACCCACAAATTGACCCTTGCTCACCATAGAGTCTCCAGTAGCTCAGTGGTTAGAGCATCCGACTAGATCACGGAGGGTCGTGGGTTCAAATCCCATCTGGGACTCGGATTTTTTCCGAGTCTACATTTCTCCTAATATTTAATATCGTCATTGTTGTTGTTTCATCATAGAATAAGAGAAAGTTGGCGATTTACCATTTACACTAAGAACCAGCATGTTTATAAGTTTTTCTAGCGCCTGTTTGCAATTGCGGCAGCGGAGCAGTTGTAGTTGCTTGTGACTATGGTTACAGCAGAATACATCTGATCTCATTTGAAGACCGTTTAGTTTCGTAAAATACAAGTCACGCAATGACACCTTGAAATCGAATATTTCTGCGTGGGCCACGCTATCTTATTATGAGGTTGTTATAATAATAATAATAATAAGCTTTTTTTTTAAAGCGTCGCGTCTAAGATAACTGTCTTTAAAAGCTTGGCTAGTATAAAGTTGAAAAGACCTAAAGCCGATTGTAAACTACCAGCTGTCTTTCTTCTCTGAACTTAATTGGCTTCTTTTGAAATTTTCCTGCACAGTCTATAGGAAAAAAATCTGAACTAAATTGAGTCCCGTTTGAATGGTAAATTCTAAGTGTTTATGAGGTTCAGAAGGGTGACAGACCTAAGCTGTATTTTTGTCATTTAACTGGAGCGATCTTTTGCTGTGTGCCTCTATTTAGGCCTTCGTGAGCCAGTGTCGACTGATACAGTATGGGACAAAATTCTGAAAGCGGTCGACGCATCCGTCACTTCTCCCGTCCGCCTCGCTTCTCTTTGCCTGTGCGCGTGGGCCTCAAAGGCGAAAATAGCGAAAAAGTAAATTTCCCTTTTCGATTTGCGCAGTAGCGTTCGTTGGCGGTAGCGTTATTTTTGTACCCTCTTTAAGTGGAATCAGTACATAACTGACGAACGGCGTAGAGTAAATCGAGAGAAGGGACGAAATTATCGCTCTAGCTTCTTGTCCTTCGTTCGTGCGTTTCAATGCATTTTAGTTCCATTAGAATTTCGCGTTGAAAGGTCGGAAACGCCCAGAAATATCTTAACTGCTCTAGACACTTAAGATAACATCACGCCACCATGAGATTGTGCCATTAAAGGGCAGAGCTATATATATTGCAAGTGAATATCTTTTAATAAAAAAGTTGCCTTTTACATAGAGCAGCCCTGTTGAAAACAAATTGGACAAGCCAAAAATTTCTTCTCAGATCCATGCTACATGACACGCGCACATGTTGATAACACTAATTAAGTGCTAATTAAAATTAGGAAACTGTGTACACTCCCTCGTATGACCTGCATAGGAATATGAACGGTTCTTGGCCGTGCTGTCAGTAAACAGTCTAAATAATGTATATAATTCTATTGAAGTCTGTCCTAGCAGGGTCTGAATCTGTCCTAAACAGGTATGGCTGCACGATTGCTCCCATTATACAGAACCCGGCAGTCCTAGACTAGACTCGAATCGCTTAATCTCGGGTGTTATTTGGCTTATTGGCCATCAGATAATTTTCAAGTAAATGCTGTTGTATTGTTGCCAGTATCTTTGAATTCCATTCAGTTTTTTTGTCTCAAAGGGGGTTCTAGAATAGTAGGTGTTGCCCTATCGTCCCAAACACGGTCAGGGTTTTAATTCCACGATCGCCGACACCCTTATATCCAAACATGGGTCAAGTACTCTTCTCCCGCGGTCAATCGCTCAGTTATTTGTAGCTACGTATGTTTTCCGCCAGAAATGTGTAAAAACATGGAAAAAAATAAAAATGAAATGAAAGAAATTAATTTTTTCGTGCAAGCACAAATGGTCGTGCTTGCGTGTGTTTTTTTAATCAGCTTTGTTTTTCATCAGCTTCTGTGGATCAGAAATTGCAGAAAACGCCTTAAGAGCACACCCAACAAATAAATTTTATGAACGAACTTTACTCGAGAGATGCCTGCAGATAAAACACAACAATGCTGCATGTTTTAATAATCAACAAAAGATTGAAGTAATCTGTCAAGTATTAATTCAAATAGCCTTGATCTGCTTTGATTTTTTAATGGTCAGTTTGGGTCACGCTAGAACTGCAAAAGAAAACACTTGTTGATCCCCAGCCCCTAGGGGAATTTGCTATCTTTGTGCAATATTTCTAAATTGAATTCCACCTTACATCTTCATAAAGGTTGACGTCGTCCATTCTTGGTCTGGTCTTTATCCATTGTGGAACAAGTTGTTTCAAGTGTTTGGTTGAAAAGATAGTTTGAAAACAACGCCAGACATTTGAGAGATTTTCATGCCTGAGATATCTAAGGTCATCGCCCGATTTTCTTTTAAAATCGGAAAGCGACGCTAATTGCTGGTATTTGATGACGTGCGTGATATGCACGCGCTGAAGAACTTGAATTGAACGCCGAACAAATTCGTACATCAAATGTTTTCCCTACTTCTTTTCCTGCCAAGAAAATACAGACGAATGAGTCTTGAAACTGCAGAAGCCTCCTTGAAAGTATTTTGTTTATTGAGAAATTGAACGCGCCTGTCTTTGATACATCCGGTGATTGTTTTCGTTGCCTTAAATTATTACGCAGGTTGACAAATTTAATTCACTCAAACAGCGGGTAAATAAGTCATAAGATGCCAGAAACGCAAAAGTACTTACGTATCTTGTCGCACCCTACAAATAGTTGTTTTTTCGAACTTTCTACACGGCACAACTGGCTTTGTAAGGTAACTGTTGTTAAATTATAAACACTTGCGAATTGTTTTTCGAGCGTCCTGGTCCGGCGTCCAACCGACGCGTGGGTCGGAAAAAAGCCGACAAAACGACCGTTATAAGTTACCGCGTCCCTCGGGTGCCAATCAAATTGTAGAGGTATAAATTTGAGAGCGTCGGTTTGAATGCGATCAGTTTTTAAAACGCGCGTGGTTGAACAATCTACTTGTATTTCTCTTCTTTTGCGATGGACGCTAAACTTCTTGTGGTTTTTTGCCTAGCTCTTCTTGGGACTGTTCAGGGATATACTCTACGCGATATACTGCGACAGCGAGGTAAGGACTGTTTGACAACTGTCATTGTTATTGTACAAGCGTATTCACAAACGTATTAACGTGCTCGGGGACGCGAGCTCAGTGGAAAAATTTTGCGTCTTTCCAATTTTACTGTTGCTAAGCTGTTTATCCCAGTCCGAACACCGAACTTTGTGGATCGAAGCGAGCGTTTATGCGGTCAAAGTCTGTCATATTTTTACCCTGGCCTTCAATCATGTTTTTAACAAAAAAGTTTCGAAAATTTATTTTTGCCATTCTTGTCATATTACGGTATGTGGTGACATCTTATTTGTCAGGTGACTTCGGCCAAAAACAATTTTATCGACCTTATATATTTCTCATTTCAAACGATCTTCGGAGAGATGTACTTATCTGGAAACGTTGAATTGTTTTGTAGCTCTGAGAAGGTTGGGAGAATTCGATGAGAATCAACAGTTCGACGAAGAGGAAACCAGAGGTATGTTGTTCCATAAAAGTTGCTTTTTTTTTCTAACTGACATCCCCTTCAAAGAAAAGATATCTCGAAAAATGCTTATCACCTGAATAATTGTATCTTTTCAGCTCTAAACCGCTTGAAGGAGTTCCATTTTAGACGTCTGTATGACGTAGCCACAGGAAAAGGATCAGGTAAGTGATATCTCGTGATTTTCTTCTGTTTTTTTTTACGAAAACCGTGAGCGCGAGCTTCTATCGTCCTTTATCCCGTGAGGTTATGTTTCTGTACGATTTTAAGTTTCTCTTTGGAAATTTGCGATGTGCTTACATTCCGTTCGCCACAAGCACTGATGCTGGGCTGGTTAGTGGGGGTGGGGGGTGGGGGTGTCAATTCTGATAGAGGGTGTTTCGAGAGAGCAGTATCCCCCCGGGCGCTAGGGCATTTTCTTGCCCAGTTCCACGACTTGGTAATCGATAACAATGGCATTCCTGAACACATGAATTCTAGATTGTTAGCGATGTTTGTCAATCGATAACTTTTTTCTGTGATTACAGATATCAATCGATAACAATCGGTGATTGATATCGATTGTTGTCGATTTCAGTTACTTTTGTTGGGGGGGGGGGTGGGTGTGTGCGAAAGAGACTACCATTATTATAAGCTATGACCCTTTGTGTGTTTGCTTGTTTTTGTCTTGCAATATGTCATGTCTAGATGATGACTTCAGCATATTTCACTTGTCTGTTTTCTTTTTTCATAGATTGTATAGATGCTAATAAAGATTGCGCAGGATTCATTTATGAGAACGGCGGTCCTGAAGAGTATTGTACGGATCCCGATCCTTACATACAAGACTATGTCAAGAATCACTGCAGGAAAACTTGTAACATAGACAACTGTAAGTGGTCAATTCCTGTTATCGAAAAAATTCGATAATCCGTCATGAATGTTTCTAACAGGCTAAAAATAAACGATTCAGTGGAACCCTGGTTAATCGGGTGACTGCATATCCCGCATTCGCCAGTGTTTGTGGCTCGGATCACAAGAAAATGTGTGCGAGCTTCAAAAACCGATTGTCAAAAACACAATTAACGCGAAGAAATTCTATCCGTCATTCAAATTGTCAAATGACAGTCTCGCCCTCAAGTCTACAAGAGTCGAACAGCGATAAAAAAGTCAAACACTTCACGCTGGCGCTGTTATCCGACAGTATTGGTACAAGATGAAAAATTCTCTCGTTTTATAAGCAATTTCGCACTTGCTACTGCCTCTGTTTCAAAACGAGTCTTGGTGTCCTCGTTTTGAAACCGAGGTTAAAAGCAACACGGAAATGGCTTATTGAATATTACAAATCACAGGAGTCATAAAAAAGTATCAGCTGTCTGTATTAACCGGGCTATAAAATAAATGTATTGAAAAGATACAAGATTTGTGTCGAGACAAACAGAACTGCTTGTAATAACTGAGTATCTATGCAGAGGTGCTGAGCTGTACTTCAATTTGTCATGTCGTTAAAAGTCGAACAAACAAAATGTTAAATGGAAGAGAACGGATAAAATACGAAGATTAAAAACAACTATTTATAGCCACGTCCGAAATATGGGTTGTTTATCCTTTACCCCAATTCGGTCAGAATTGAAATTAACGCCGGTAAGACAATTTTGGCTCGACCGACAGGTAAGTAGTCCAAAATTTCCAACCGAAATATGCAAGTGGAAAATGCGCTTACCATCTGCAGTTTTTTAGCAGTCCTAGTCGCCATCTTGGAATTTTGATCACGTCACTGGTTGTTGAATGAGTAAAATGCTTAAATGCACAATGTGAATGGTACTTTACGCTTACCTTCTGAACAAACCGCTGACGAACTGAATTATCTGTGTAAATGGTAACCAAACCATGAATTGCCGTTTACAAACCGGTCAAGTGTAAAACGCAGACCGCAGACTGCAGACCGGGGGTAAAATGCAGACTGAGGGTACAATGTACACTGCAGACTGCAGACCAGGGGTAAAATCAGGGGCACCCAACGAGGATATAGTTCAAAACCACTTAACATAGCATTGTTGAACGTATTTTAGTACTTAAACGGTAGATATAGTCATATTTTTATCCCCTAAAAACTTTTCATCTGTTCGGATTTCCTAGCTTAAAGTCTAGTGATCCGAAACTTAAAGGGATCAATCTTACCTTTTCGAAAATTTCAGCCAGGAAAAGGCTCCCGAAAATTCTAGGTGGCCTTTTTTAGGGTAAATATCCGTTTAAAATGGGTAATTATACCATTTTGTAGATGTTCGAAAATCCTAGGAGAGGCAGGCAAGCAAGAAATTTTACAACAGATGTTCCGAAAATTCTAGTTCTTAAATCGTCTTCCGAACAGATATTTTCCCGAAAATTGCCGTTGGGTGCCCATGTAAAATGCAGACTGAGGGTAAAATAAAATAGTAATAATAAAACACGAGTCATAAGGATAAAATAAAAGAGTGTTCGCACCTGTCACGTCAGGTCTCACGCCTCACTCAAAAAAGATCATTTACTGATGTTTTGATTGATTAAATGAAGTTGAATTTTGTACACATTGAGCTTTGGCATCTCTTCTATCAAAATGGTAATACTAACGATTATTTGAGAACGCTGAAATGTTCTTATAATTTCTCGTGTTTGGATAGCCGTCACCTGCCACCTTTCAGCCTCTTGATATATTAAAGTCGAGCACAAATATTGAATGTCTTACACAAACTCGGCTCGATGTTTACCTTGCCCTGTTGTTGTGATATCGTGTGCTGCTTGCCTTGTGTTCTGAACAATTTCAAGGCGATTTGAAGCAACTAAGACACGCGGTGGTTTGAACGTTGTTGATGAAAACAAACTGGTCGGTCCCAGACCTAATCGCGTAAACAAAGTTCAAAATGGCCGACATGTAAGCAAAGTTAAGATGCATAGAATTACAATATGTTCGGGCCCTTGTGGGGAGGTCAAGAACTCGAGGTTGATAATATAATGTTTGACTAAGGCTAGGAAACGCCTTTTGGTTTTCGTTTTCGGGATTTCGGGTACGTGTACGAATACTCCAAAGTCTTCATTTGATCCAGATTTGATCACATCCTCATGTTTTTTATTATTAATATTTCATTAATATTTCACCCTTGGTTTGCAGTCTGCAGTCTGCATTTTACCCCCGGTCTGCAGGCTGCAGTCTGCGTTTTACACTGACCGGTTTACATTTTTGAGAACTACTTGCATGTCGCTTCATTATTATCAGTGTACCAAGTTTTAATGTCTTTTTTTTTATCCAGGCAATGGAGGATTCGGCGATGGCAAAATACCATATCCTCCAGCACCGGGTAGGTAAACCCTTTTTGTTTTGATTTGAATATGATTCCTTAAACTAAAATGAGCTTTGTCTTGATAGCTTACTTCATGTAAGAGTTTTAAAATCAATTAGATTGATTATGGGTTAGAGACTCTTGTGAGTGTTTTGTTTTCAAATACACGCACGCGCTTACTGTACAATGAACGAGAAATTTTCAATACTGCACGAAGCGAAGCTGAGTGCAGTATTGAAAATTTCGAGTAATTAATATGTGACATAATGCTGTTTGCGATCGGTGTCTGACATTTGCAGACTGCAGTCTGCAGTCTGCAGTCTGCAGTCTGCAAATGTCAGACACCGGTTTGCGATTACGTTGCAATTTTAGCCGTTTATAAGACAATGTATGAGAGTGCTTCGAAAATTGCTCTAAGTGCTACAAATAGAAAATAATTTAATAAAAGTAGCTTACCTTATGTTTGCATTGCATTTTTTGTTGTTTCTGAGTTCCTGGAGGCTGTTTTAATTTCTGACGGTGGGGAAAAACCAAAGGCTGGCAACTCACTGCCAGTCACTCGCCAAACGGCCCGAACTCAAAGCTCCGTAAATTCCACAAAAATGGTCTAATCTCGCCAACATTTCCTCATGGTAGCCGTTGTTAACGCTTCTTTCCATTCGCTTTCTCCCAAGGTTCCAATGTTTATCTTAAACACCCGAGAATCGCTGGTTCTCCAACTCTAGCTTTCAATTTCTGCCCTAACTCGAAGCGTAACCAGTAGCTTAGCGACCGCGCCATCATGACAAAGTCGCCTCCAGCCATCGAGAGGCACGGGGTAATTTTTTATCATTCAAATTGACCGTGCCAGGGTCCCTGGGGATATCACCGGAAATCCGGCTGACTGGGAGCGCGTGTAGTGGTGACACAATAATATATTTATCGTCCATCCCTCGCAGCAGCAACAGTGCTTTCAGCTAAAAACGATTTGTATGTTCAATCAACTCATAAATACAACCAGCGAACAACGTTCAATTAACTTTAGCTCTTAAAAGCACTGTTACTGTAAAAACACATGAAGCATCTAGAACTTTTTTTTTGGACTTAGATCCATAGGAAATCTCTGGGAAGTCAGGCAACTTGGCGCAAAGGAGGCGATGAATTTACGCGGGAAACTGACGTCAATGACAAACTACTGATGCGTGATTGGTTTCAGAGCTAACAATAGGCAACGCGTAATAGGAGACTATTCCTCTGATCTTTTGCATGTTTTGTCAGCCATAGCTCCCAGGCTCTTGTAATTTCATTTATGTGGTTTTCTTTACAAAATTTAACCGTTTCTGCATAAACCGAGAAAAAATAACCGCAGTTACGAATGAGGAAGATTCATACGAATTTGACAATAAAAACCATTCCATGATAAGTCGTGGAGCATTGTCCAAACCGTCCCTGCCTGTGTTACAAATGTCAGAAATTTACTGCGGGCTGAGGTTTATGAAGCGCATGCTTGTCAGTAGCTAAACGATTGACACATGTCATTAGCCTCACCTACTTTACATGTAAAACCATTTCAGCTTTCTCTTTTTTTTTCTAGGTTCAATCTGCAGGGACGAGGTAACGTTGGAGAAATACTGTAGAATATTAGCTTCTGAACGATGCCATGAATACTATGTTGACAAGTACTGCCCCAAGAGTTGCCACCGTAAGTATTAAATCCATTTTGATTTTAGAAACTGATATGAACTATTGATGCGTGTTTCCTACATTTGACCTCCAGGGCAGACGTTTTTTAGCTCATCACGCAATCTTTCCTGGGGAGGAATGCGTGACGAGCAAAAGTTGAAACGAGTACGTCATGGTTTGCGCATCTTAAACCGTTTGGCCTAAATTTTTCAAGTTCGTCGTTTGTAATCCGTGTCAATCTGGTGTTTTTTTCCATCTTGGGAAACTACTATTTTCAGGTTTCCTTCAAGTTTAAAGTAATCTGTCCGCGGTCAAAATAACGCAAAACACCGTGACTGAGTTCCTTTGACAGCGACTGTTACGTCAACTCTATAGAATTTAACTTGCCAGAGCGGGCTACCCAGGCTAAGTAAAGCTTACTTACTCAGGGGCGGATCCATGAATTTCTGAAAGGGGGGGTTGTACACTATCAATGAAGTCACCTGTTCATGTCGCTTGTTATACCTAAACCTGATACGACCTTTGCGAAATGTACATTATCTTTTCATAACTTGACAAACAATCGAATGGTGAAAGTGAAATAACTTCGCAAAAACAATTTTATTCTTTTATTATTTTGCGAAGAATCAGGCAAAAATAACAAAGAAAAAGTTCTCAAAGGGGGGGTTACAACCCCCTCAACCCCTCCCCTGGATCCGCCTCTGTTACTTACTTATTTCTTAACTGATTCCAAGCGTTTAAACTGTACGGCGTGTAAGTTTTGTTCGTTACAACGTTTTTCTTTCCAGTTAACATACTTTGTGAAATATACATGCCTGGATTTGTTCAAGGTTTCCTTTTTCAAAGTGGACGATAGAAAAATTCAAAGCAATTCCGTGTTCAATTTTTGTCATTAATTGTCAATTATCTTGTCATTAATTTACACACCCCACCTTGTTCTATATACATGGAAGTCTCGATTTTTCTAAATTTTTGTCCTGTCCATGTTTTAGACTGCTTGTGAACCTATGTAACACCCAAGACACTGGCGAAGCATTGTGGGTAGGTATTTCGTGACCCAGAGGTTACAGAGTAGATGGAAACTGAAATTTCAACACGAACTGTAAACCGTTACTTTATAGATCGTTTTCACTGTCACGCGAAAAAAAAAAATAAATCGAAAACCATTCAGTGGATAAAGTCAAGAAATTGTGATCTTATTGGAAATACATAAAGAATACACTTCTCCGAGGTTTAGGTCTGTGCGTTTACCCAAACCGCAGATATCCGTCGAAATGTTTCGAAGAAATTTACAGAGCTTAGTATGGAAACGCCATGTTGGTGCAGTCATCTATGGTGCACCAACATGGCGGCCGAAAAATAGTGCTTACTTTGGCTCCATAGTTCTCAGCGCACGAAAACCTTTACAACGTTCATAAAAACGTACAGAAGAGTTATAAAACCTTCAAACCTAGGCTATACAATGTCCTTAGTACAGGGACAAATATTGTAAAAATTTGGCTTTCCTAGATTCGCAAGGTATTGTGGTAAAATGTACAGCCACGGGGAATGCCGCTTTCCCACGAAGCTCCATTTTGCATACTGTGAAGGTTTGGAGTAACCTTAACCAGAAAATTTTTCACCTGTGTTTCAGAAGACCAGAAAACTAGGGTTTGTTTCACGCCGAACGAGAACCCTCACACCTTGCTCTGGGAAAGAATATAGATGATCATACAAGACGCGCTTTCTCCAAAGTTCCCAATCCATCACTGAAAAACACTTTACAAACATTTTTATTTCTTTTTCAATTTCAGATGTCAATGGAGCCGACAGAAGACAAAGAAAATCTATCGTATATTCTTATCAGTAAATAACAGCAATTTAATAATAGAATCTGCTAATGAAAGAAAATAGCAAACACATTGGAGTGCCAAAAGCTATTGCTTTTTAAAGTAGAAATGTCATTGTATCGCAAACGCTAACGAGGCTTCCTATAACCTCTAGGAAGAACTACCCGACGAAGATTTTTTTGTGAAACACTGGATGTATCAGGGTTTTTGTAACGTTTTTCGTTGCTTTAGTAAGTCTTCATCATCTCTGTCACGCAACGTCGGGAAAGAGGACCCTCTCTTCCGCCCTCGCGTGACAGAGAGAAGGCCTGGGTTATAATAAGGCTGACTGTGCGTTTTTGAGCTGTTTAAATGAAGCGCATCGCGTCTTAATTACATTGTGTTGTTGAATTTCAGGCCATTTATCCTGTTAAAATGTGTTGTTATATTGCATGAGAAATGAGAAACCGTTGAAGAATGAAATAAAATCTTGTTAAATTTCTTTTAAATCGACATCCGTTTTCTTCTTGCTCAAGTCGCAATAAGAAGCAAACGTCGTAGATGACAAAATCCTGTACTTTTTTGCGTGACTTGATCATTTTCACGAAAATATACTGGATATAAATATCTAAATAAAAAAAAGAGAATTTTCAGCAAGCCGCAAACGTGAAAGTGGGTTTATGGGTCAAAATTTGTCAGCCGGAGAAATTCAACGACGCGGAGTTTCAAACAGATAGTTGCTGAGATCTGATCTCGAGGAGGGGGGCTACTCCCTGTAATGGCCTATACGGGGAGTTCAACCCTAAAGGGTACCTTTTCAGGCTTCAGGTAAATAAAAGGGTAGAGATTTCACAAGATCAGGTATTTAATAGGATGGGAAAATCTGTCATCTAGTTATTTTAAAGGGCCTTTGATTAAAATATTTCGAACATACGCACCTTATGGCTGTATCATTTCATTCAGTTATCAGCCACTACTGTACATGAAAATGACAAGAAGATTTCCTTTTTTGGCGATTTATTTATAATATGGGCCAGTTATAAAAGTATGCGAAGAGGGTTCTCTTTTTTTATCCCTTTTTATGTAAAATCTCGCTGACGTTCTAAGCCTGCTAATTCTAGGAAAGGGGCTAAGTTTCTAAAGAAACTGTGGTGCTGCGTCGGTGGGGAGTATTACAAGATAATTTGGTATTATCAACTGAGTTGATAATGTGAATTGGCCACCGTAAAAAGATTCGAAAGCTGACGTTTCGAGCGTTAGCCCTTCGTCGGAGCGACTGATTGAGGAATTGTGGTTTATATACAGAAAGATGGAGCTACGCTATTGGTTGGTGCATAGTAACTTGAAAAACAAAAGAATAAATAAGCTGAATGAAAAGCTCCGATTTGAAAAACATTTTTTTTCCAGAGTTTTGCGGCTTTCCGTGCTTCCTTGATGTAGGGAAAGGCCGCAAACTGCCGTACGGTTGCTTAGGGCAGGTCAGAGCGTTTATGAAATCGGTGTCGTTTAGTCAATCAGCTGTGCCAACTGGCCGCCCGTCGGGATTTTGCGATTGGTAAGCCGAATCGACCTCAGCCTCAATATACCATAAACTGTTGCTTATAAGCCCTAGGCTTGTACAACTTTGTAAGGGGTATTGCAGTGGGCTTAAAAACGGAAGGGTGTTTATCAGACGGGGATCTTATGAACGGAATGAAAAAAAAACTGTTTGGAACTGAGCTACAGCAGTGTTGATCACACTACGTTTTTCACATACTGGTTTTTAATTCAGCTTTAAATCATAATAAATCAATTTTATTTCCTTTTAAGCCAGAGAAGGGCTTGTATCCTGGGGTGAGGCTTATAATCGGAAGTAGTATTTTGTTTACAGGTTGATGGGCCCATAACCAGAGCGGTTTATAAGCGGCAGTTTACGTACGGTTGTTCACCGTAGCATCTAGCGCAAAGTCGCCATTACAAGGAGTTGTCTTCACCCAGTATTTGTAAATAGTTTGCTTCAAAACAAGACGAACGACAATAGGAACTAATTATCACCTGCTCTTCAATTTCTCTGCGCGACCAGACGCACCCATAGTCCAATTACTAGAGGACTGCTTTGTTAAACATTTTAATAATCTTCACTTCGGGAAATTAAAATCGCTTGTCTTTTGTTTCATGGAACTGACATCTTGAGTTTTACGGCTCGTCATAGCGATAGGGAAAACGTTAACAAGAATGAGCAACGTAGCTTTATTGCTTTTTTTTTTTCATGCTAATGCTATGGATTTACTGAATGTAAAACAGACCCACTGTTAGAGCGAACATTTTACCTTTTATCAAACTGATCAACGATATCTGATCCTGTGCCGGCGTCAATCCTGTGCAATTTTACAAGGAAAAGGTTAGCAGCTCTTAATATATAAAGTACTTGGGAAATTGGATTAACAAAGAGTAAATAATTTTTCATTCAGAATGACTGTTTCGGTTTGACGATAGCAGGAATTATATAAAGCAGCTAAGTTTAGCCTTGGTCAGAAAATGACCATATTCTTTCAGAAAGAGTTGTTGTAAAGGGTATTAGTGCGGGCTTTCGTTATGTGAAACATTTCGCGGCGTGAAACGTGAAACGTGAAATCTCCGTAAATAGCCTACGTAGGAAGCCTAACGGGGCAACGACATGATAGAGTCCAAACTGAAAGCCAAATTGCAACCGTGGACAGCTGTTTCGACCTTGTTGGGTCTCGACAGCACGGTGTAGCAAGCTATGAAGTGATCAGCTGGTTGACTGACATCCATATACTCACTGAATACAGATGGTGATGACCTCACCATCTGTAACTTTAGCAAGAGCTGGGGCCGAATTGGGACTATTTTCACATATTTTCTTTTTTTATCCAAGCATGCAAAATTATTGGTCTACGTTATAAGCTAGAAAATTTAAAAGAATGCGTCAGAAATATGTTTCCTAATACAGCAATCGTTTGCCAAACAAGGACAAGCAATAAGTCGAAAATATCACAAACGGGTTTCAAAAAAGCTAGCTATATTTGTTCAAAACCAATATATAGTTGCCAAATCATTAAAAACCGGCACTGGAAATTCATTATCCCAATACTCTATTTTTAATAGAATTAACTAGCGCCGTTTGTCGGTCTTTGCGATCATTTAGAAGCTGAATTGAATTTGAAAAATGATTATATGTATTTAAATGCGATGAAATGTATTTTCCTCTGCCATAATTGATTGTGAAGATTAAATATCACATCTCAACCGGACATGACATGGAGAAATTGTAAATGAAAAATGAGTTAAATAATTAGACATTTTCTTGGCAAACATTCACTTCTCACAGGTCGACGCAAGGTGGGTGGTAAATTAAACCCTCGCTGTTTTTAATTACAGCACGGGTGGCATCGGCCAATTTATGGTTAACATCTCGACGACGGTTAAGTCAGGTATATTGTCAAACTTTGCTAGCGTTAGCAGTTTAAGAGCCACTTATTGGGTAAAAGGGAGACGCATTTTTCGCGGAAATTTGTTTAGACATCACCAGGAAATGTGACCCGCGCAGTACAGCAGCCTTGAACCTAAAACAAAATATTCCATCTTTATCTGTCTTCAAAACTTCGCACAAATTAGGTTCTTTTTATTATTAATCTTAATCGGCTTTCAACCTAAGTCGTGTGTACAACATTTTGCGTTTGAATTTCCATCAATTATGTCCAAATCTGTAGACCACGTCAGGGACCTTGTTGTCTCATGCTGTTAACGAACAAAATCTGTTTAGCGACAACTTTATGTCGTAGTATTCGAACGCCCAGGGAGCCACGCAAGAGACAATTATAATAATCTTATATTCGTAGTGTATTCGTGCTCAGCACAATTCGAAAGCGGAGAACAAAAAATGATGAAAGATTTTCGTCTTCAAAACCTTTCCTTCGGTAGTTGAAAGTAAAATATAGTTCTTTATTAAACGAATACATATGGAACTTTTAGACTGTGGGTCGTTTTTGGAGTGCATGTTTGTGAAGGCAATTCCCGTTGCCATGGCTAATAATAGCCTTGATCACATGACGCATGTATCGGAAATATACTCAGCAAGTAAAATTTATAATAAAGCAAAACAAGAGCTAGAAATTATCAAGAAAAGATTAAGGTAAGATACTTTGATCTTCTTTGAAATTATATATCAATAGTGACTTTTCAACACCAACATTGTTTACTCTAGAAATGATATGCGCGCGCACTCAAAATGATTGAAGGCGCGTTATTGAAAACAAACACCACAATGAAAATAAAACACATGATACACTCCCTTTTAATAAGAATATTTTTTTCCTGCCGAGGCTGGATATTCGTATATTTCTGCCGATTCCGAGCTTAAAATATTGTGAGTACTCTTAGATTATAGCGTATGATATTTGTGTTTTCGAACGTATATGGTGTCTGGTGGCGTTTAAGGCGGGGGTAAACGTGAAGGCTGTTTTGAGGTTGCTTAACACGGCCTTTCTGTCAATATCTCAGTCACGTTTCAAGCAACACTAAATCTCTCTGCTTATCTCATTAACCATTGTTTGGCGGTTTTGTGTAAATTTTTGGGTGATTTTTGGGCATTTTGGGAAAGAGATATTTTTTTCTCAAAGGATAGGTTAAATTGAGGAAAATATGAAATGTTGAAGATTTGATGGATTTGGAAAATTGAAATTTGAAGTGAAGAATTAGTGGACGGATACCAAACAGCCCCCTAGCAGCCTGGGGCTCTCTTTTGCGGGGGTCAACTGTCTGGTAGTGTTTCTAACCCATCTTAATCCTATTCATGTTTACCCCCGCCTTAATCGGCTTTCAACCTAAGTTGTGTGTACAACATTTTGCGTTTGAATTTCCACCAATAATGTCCAAATCTGTAGACCACGTCAGGAACCTTGTTGACTCGTGCTGTTAACGAACAAAATCTGTTTAGCGACAACTTTATGTCGTAGTATTCGAACGCCCAGGGAACCACGCAAGAGACAATTATAATAATCTTATATTCGTAGTGTATTCGTGCTCAGCACAATTCGAAAGCGGAGAACAAAAAATGATGAAAAATTTTCGTCTTCAAAACTTTTCCTTCGGTAGTAGAAAGTAAAATATAGTTCTTTACTAAACGAATACATATGGAACTTTTAGACCGTGGGTCGTTTTTGGAGTGCATGTTTGTGAAGGCAATTCCCGTTGCCATGGCTAATAATAGCCTTGATCACTTGATGCATGTATCGGAAATATACTCAGCAAGTAAAATTTATAATAAAGCAAAACAAGAGCTAGAAATTATCAAGAAAAGATCAAGGTAAGATACTTTGATCTTCTTTGAAATTATATATCAATAGTGACTTTACAACACCAACATTGTTTACTCTAGAAATGATATGCGCGCGCACTCAAAATGATTGAAGGCGCGTTATTGAAAACAAACACCACAATGAAAATAAAACACACGATACACTCCTAATACGTTTCACATTCTTAAGAATTGTTCTAGCAAATTTGATTGTCTTCTGTACGAAATGTTCCTTATACCTAGCCTCTAGGGACTAAGAACTTGAACTTGAACATTAATATTCTTGTTATCTGTTGAATATCATATTTCGACCTGATGATGGTGTCATGAGGACACCGAAACGTTGTCTAATATCAATATGATTCTACCCGTAATTTTCATTACCAAATCGATAACACTCCTTTTTAATAAGAATATTTTTTTTCCTGCCGAGGTTGGATATTCGTATATTTCTGCCGATTTCGGGCTGAAAATATTATTGTGAGCACTCTTAGATTATAGCGTATGATATTTTTGTTTTCAAATGTATTTGGTGTCTGGTGGCGTTTAAGTAATTTTGGTGTCAGCCCGCCGAGACTAAAGCGTGATATGACTCACATAACTTCTTGCAGAAATGTTATTAGCATCGAACACGCGGCTAGTACTTCTTTTGTTGCTTTTTGACCAGTTTTGCAGCTTAGAAAATGGAAGAATTTTAGACGGTTTAGTTAAAAACATATAATTGTATCGTATTTACAAATTTTCAACACAGAAAAATTATATTCGTTTCAAAATCTCAGCCTGTTTTATCCTAAAGATATTCTTAAAGTTTCGCAAATTTCTGCCTCGATGTTCTTAATATAACAAAAAAAGTGTAGTACTGAGTGATATATTCTTACTAGGGCCATTCGAAAGCAATACTTAAGCCGTGTTCACACTAAATGTTAATTATATTCAACTGAATTACGATTCAATATATCATACTCCATTCGATTTTATTCAACTATGGTTCTGTTCACATCTGCGAAAATTCAAATAAACTAGGCAGGATAACCTCGCAATTTAAAGTTGAAAACAAAATGGCGCCCTATTGAACAGCTGCCATGGTATTCACCGCAATACTTGATTTGGAGGCCAGGAGAAAGGCAAAGGATGCTTCGAAGGCTAGAAGAAGAAAAATACGCCGTCTGAAACAGCAACAACAGATGACACAAACCACCACGTGTCCGACATTTTGTTCAATCACGCACTGTAATTACTTCAAACAACCCCCTTTGGGTTGTTTGAAGTAATTGTAATCCAATTATAATCAGGACTGTAATTAGTTGATGTGAACCGATTTCATATTTAATTCGATTATAATTCGATCATAATCGAGGCCTAATGTGAACTAAGTATGGGAGACTCAACCCAAAGGCGGTCAGAGGGGGGTTGGGGCGGGCACAAACGAACGCAATCGAAACACCGAAAAGACTGAAGGGAGTGCCCTGGACTAAGTCCCTCGAGGGCACATTAACAAGAAGATTATGACGAGGCATATCCAACAAGCGCAAGTAGAATGCATATGGTTAGTCAGGTACAAGCACTGAGCGTACATAGAATTGTACAATCATATCAACAGTCTAAACTAATTAAGGGATAGTACAATTTTACAGCAGTTGAATATTCTACGTCTTTTGTGATTCTTTTAGGTTTTCGAGGCAATACCATTTTCTCAGGATACGTTGCAGAAACTAACACTGTACTAAGGAACCGTGATGACAAGTTCAATGCTGTTATTGGTTATACTGCTGGGTACGACCTTGATGCTCACAAGAGGAGATCTGGTAACTACACTACAGTAACTATTGTTGTTGTTCTTCATCCTCCTTGTTCGTTTCAACCGTGCCTGATATCGAATATCATCAGGAGCCAATGTGCTCCTGATATCATGAGCATTTTCATTTACTTGTACTCAGTGACTTTAATCTCTTTGGTTCATTTCGGTCCTTTCTAAAGTGTTGTTTCTCTAAACTGTAATTATTCCTTTCTTAAGGCGGGGGTAAACATGAATAGGTGTGAAATTTGAAGTGATATAAAAAAAGAAAATTGTTAGGATTAAGATGGGTTGGAAACACTACCAGACAGTTGACTCCCGCAAAAGAGAGCCCCAGTTTGCTAGGGGACTGTTTGGTATCCGTCTACTAATTCTTCACTTCAAATTTCAATTTTCCAAATCCATCAAATCTTCAACATCTCATATTTTCGTCAATTTAACCTATCCTTTGAGAAAACGTATCTCTTTCCCAAAATGCCCAAAAATCACCCAAAATTTACACAAAACCGCCAAACAGTGGTTAATGAGATAAGCAGAGAGATTTAGTGTCGCTTGAAACGTGACTGAGATTTTGGCAGAAAGGCCGTGTTAAGCGACCTCAAAACAGCCTTCACGTTTACCCCCGCCTTAAGCAATTAGTGTAATTAAACTATTAATTTCCTGTTTAGGTGGATGATCTTTTTACGGAATATGACCAAAATGGAGATGGTCTTATTTCGCCATCAGAAATAGACAGCCAGCTCGATGCTGGGATAGTTACCATTAACAATTATGTGGCAACGTTTGATGGCGATAATGATGGCAAACTGAACCCAAGCGGTAAGAAACTTAAACTATTTCCGGGAAGGCTACCATGTTAAAGGAATGGCCAAGATATTCGGTGGAAATTGAAATAAAATCTCGTAAATGAGGCCAATCTGGGCGCGATTCAAGCTTTATTTCACCCTTAAAGGATACCATTCTAAAATAGACTGACAAATGAAATCTATAGTGATTCTAACCCATATGGGTATAAAGACTATTTGTCCTCTAAAGCGTTTATCTATTAAGAATAAATATCAATCCGAGCCTCCCAGCAACTCATTAAGGCAGGGTTTTATAAATTAAGAGACACCTTGATGTCTAAAATCATTTGTATTTCTTCCTGAACACACATGCGTCTGTCCTGTTTTTGATCATAAATTTCGTCATCACATTGTCAAAGTAGCTGTGGATCCACGAGGCGATCCACAGCTACTTTGACAATGTGATGACGAAATTTATGATCAATAACAGGACAGACTCATTAAAAACTGACGTCAATTTGTTTTTTACGATAACAAATGGCCGAATTGCCCGTTCTCGCTCGCTGACGCGTCGCACGAATTTCAAATTCATGTGTCTGTCCGCATATTGACGATAAAATTAGCCAATGAGCGCGCCAGAATTTCTGCAGTTACCGTAAAAATAATTTTCGTTGAGGAACCTACCAACTTTATCAGCATCGTGGAAACATTTTGGCCGTCATGCTTGCAGAGCTATTTAAGGGAGTTTCCAAAGAACGCGACAGAGAAAACATAACAACCATTACATTGACATGAACAGCAACCAAATGGTTGTCGCTACACTAACAGTGTTAACTACGGCAGACTAACTACCTCTTCCAAAGGCAACCTAGAGATAAGCTGACCCAGCGAAAAACGACCAACCTAGAGATAAGCTGACCCAGCGCAAAACGACCTGAGAACGAGAATTCTGTGTTCGACAAGTAGCCGTATGTATTCCGTCGAAAAGCCGTCGGAACTTATTCCAATTTCTGTAGCATTAACCCAGACTGCCGGAGGTTTATGAAAAAAACGTATTTTTTGGACATTTTGGATATTTTTGGCCTGGATATGAGCTAAATTAGCTCTAATCTAGTGAAAAAGGCATTTTGTAAGGAGACAGCATATCTTTCTTCCATTATGACGTTTTTGCTCGGGGAATGCGCAGAAAGTGACCTTTAGGTCTTAATGCTTTTTTTTTTCGCCTTTCCTTTTTATCTTTTTTTTTATCTTTTTTTTTTTGCTGTTGACCTACTACTAGGCTTACTTCCAGTTCAAGAATTCCCCCGAAAGAATCACGGAGACAGGAAATTTTACAACGGAGTAGCCAAGTGTAGTAGAGGGCAATTTTGCTCCGAGTTTTTCACTCAAATTTCTAAGCATTTTCTTGCATTTTTCACGCTCAATTGACCCAATCACTCTGATCTGCAGAACGTGAGTATAAGTGAGATCTTTTCCTCCTGCAGAACGTGAGTATAAGTGATGCCAATTTAGTCAAAGGTGATGACGTCAGAAGTGGAAGAGTTACCTCCTCCATTTAATTCGCCCACAGTGGCCAATTATTTACCTGAGTAAAGAGAAGCGTACCCTGGGTACCAGAGGTTTTTCTTGCGCGGTTTCCGGTGTCGGTTATGTCTCTATTGTGACCCGCGCGAAAAACCTCTGGAGCAGAGCGCGATTTCTTTGAGAACGCCGAGCCAATGACAAGCCAGTTTAAATCAATCTAGTCCAGAATCTGGACTAGAAAGCTGATTGGCTCCTAA
>OZ026609.1:1297700-1307700 GCA_964020085.1 Micromussa lordhowensis
TACCAATGTCAGTCATCAATGACACAGTTTTGGTGATGTCTGAAACTAACTCTACTCTGTCTGTTGGTACAGCTGTCTACAGCAGCATCCAATTCATCCCTGGTCATCCTTATTGTTTTAATAGGAATGGTGTTGAGATGACTATTATAAAATGCATGTATCTACCTCACATCACCATTATTGGCATATATCGATCACCTAAAGTGGCGATAACACAATTCTGTATCGCATTACGACAAGTCTTGTCACATACGACTACACAATACAATGTTTTCATCGGAGATTTTAATCTAAACTGGTTAAATGAAACAGATAGAGTTCCTCTCTATAATCTCTTTATTACAGAGCATAACTACAGGCAATTGGTATCTTTGTATACCACTGACAACAAGACAGCTATAGACCACATTTATACAAACCTGCCAGAATCGCAGGTACAGTTACATTTATTAGAAACATATTTTTCAGATCACAAATCAATATGTGCATTAATTAACTGTTTCAACACAGAAATATAACTTCACTGTTATAAGTAGAAGGATACAAGCACACCTAGATGTGATATGATGAATACTAAAAGAGTAGTACATAATAAATTATAACCACTACAAAGATTTAGTGATATTCAATAATGTACCAATCCCTGTGCCCCTCTCTGTCCTCTTTACAGTCACTGTCAGGTAAATATCCACTATTTAATTTGTTATACTGTAACTGATTTTACTAATATTTCATGGTTTATTTACTAAACAGCAATAATAATTTCTTTATTGACAGTCATTGCAAGTCAATCTATTTAAAGGTAATTTAATAACTTTTTCTTTTCTTTTTCAGTCATGGAAGATTCCTCAAAACCAGCTACTAGCAGCGCTAGTGCTGCCACACAAAGCAATGAATTCGTTGGTTACATACATAATGTTTCTCCTGTGTACAACGAAAAGTTCTTTGAATGCCAATTACAAGGAAGAGATCAAACAATAACTAGAGCAGTGTGCTTCTCACCAAGAAAGCGTAAGATTTTCGCAGATTACAGTGAAAAAAAGAGCCCCATCAAAGTTAAAAAGTTCAATGTGGATACCTCTTCAAACACCAATGATATGTTGATGGGAGATACTGTAGTACTTGAACACTATCCAGAACTTGACTTCTCAAGATCAGAAATTCAGTCTTCAACCACGCTTTCATCAGTCAAGTCCGTCCGAATTGGTCAACATGTAACTGTCAAGGCCAAAGTTACCAACATGTCCAAAGAGGAAAAGGCAGGAGATTTAACACTTGTGAACTGTACCCTGCTTGACCCTTCAGCTTCAATCAAAATGGTATTGTGGGAGAATTTTATTAACCAAGTTGAAAACAACCGTACATACATGTTTCATAATGTAACAGTACGAAAGGATAAATATCATGACAGTGTTTATTTGAACACAGCAAAATATGGAACCCAAATAAAGCTGGCAGAAGATTTTACTGAAGTCTTAGCTGTGCCACTAACTCAAGATACCACACAATTCGTATCCACAACCATTCACGGAGAAATATTAGGAATCACTACCATAAACTCATATTTCTCCTGCTTTAAGTGCAACAAGAAGCTACAACAATCTACTGCTGCAGCCTATTTAGAGTGCAACAATTGCCACTTAAAGCAAAAACTAAAACCTTCATCTAAACATTAGTACGCCCAAGTAATGGTGCAGTACTCTGATAATAAGAAAGTGTCACTAACACTGTTTGAGGAGCCTATTAGGCAAATACTAGCCATTCAAAACAAAGAAAGCCTCATGCCAACAATAACTGAGGAAATCCTCACAGATGTTTTGTTCAATCTTCCATCAGTTAAGTTCACATACAACACCACATCCAAAGTAGTGTTGAAGATTGACACAAACATGTAACTTAACTCCTTTTCAGAAAAAAAAACATTTTTGTTAACATCATAGTATACACTGTAAGACTTAAATGCATGTATAACTGTGGTAAGTTGTGTTTCGTTAAGTTTTGCTTGTTCACTTTGTTAATACTCATTGGAGCAAACCAAAAACAAACTTTAATTGTTCCACGATACATTCCATACGTTTTGTTCCTGTTACTTATAGATATACAAAATAACGATATAGCCACTTCTGTTTAGTACATGTAGATCTTACAAAGTTGTTCTATAATTAAATCGTTGCCATGATCCAAACCATTCTTGGTTTTAATAACTCTTGTGTGATAAGTTTGTTAATAAAAAACTGTTTTTGATTGTCCAATCATTTTTGAGCTCTATTTTAAACATGATTTGTCATTACTGATTAACTTTCATACAATCTACTGACTAACTTACCGGCAACACCACAGTGTACAAATTTCCCTCTTGAGTGAATTTAAACATTCCATGACAACTCCTTACAAGCATTCGGTAACTTTTCTAATTACCAACATTCATTATTTTATATAGTTGCATGCATTCTTATCCACACAACTGCACATTTACGACAATCCTTCTTTTCATACTTTGACCTTCTAAGCAGTAGTCACATGCGCCTCGACGGCGCCTATTTTCACTATTGCTATCGTCTGAGTTTTCCGAAAGTAAGTAAGTAACAATAGAATATACTTCGGAGCCAATCAGCACAACAAATATATATCTTGTGGAGTGGTTTCTCGCGAACACTTCGTATCAACGATGACTTACCGACGGTCCTCGATGACAAACGAAAATCGGCTGCCTCGTGGTGTGGTTTTACTACGCTCTGAGTTTTGGAAGAAGTTGTCGTTGAAATTGATCGAGGTGAGTGTATTTAACATTTACTTCTCTCACAGCTTTCATATTTTGTTTCTAATCGATCAGATGAAAGGTTTCGTTAGTATTTTTCAGCATTTAGGGCGATGTATACGTCGAATTTTTACGGTATTTCGACCTGATTTGACGACGCGTGATAAACAACACGTACGCTTACTCCATAATTTGGAAGTACATAAGCCTTGTATGAGGAAAACCTACTCGAGTGTTCACTTAACTGAGCCTCTTCGGAGGATAATTGAGCCCCATTGTCGGATAATTGAGCCTCTTTGGAGGAATGTTGAGCCCCATTGTGGGATAATTGAGCCTCTTCGGAGGATAATTGAGCCCCATTGTGGGATAATTGAGCCTCTTTGGAGGAATGTTGAGCCCCATTGTGGGATAATTGAGCCTCTTCGGAGGAATATTGAGCCCCATTGTGGGATAATTGAGCCTGTTTGGAGGAATATTGAGCACAGGATTAAGGAAAACCATGATCGCCTTTCCCACTGTCGAAATGTTGAGTCCGTTTACGGCATAAACAAATCCTTTGCGGAAAATCATAACCTTACATTACAAGGAGAAAGTGCTTGGCAAACTACAGTACGTAAATCTTTTAGTGATCGAGAAACTGTCGATATGAAAGCTGTGGTGAATGATTACGTTAGTTCTTCTGAAATAATTATTCCAGGTAGCTGTGATGAGCTCATGTTAGATGTAAGTAATGATCGTAGTTCAAATCAGCCTTCAACTGCTGTGTACAGACTGACTGTCAGAAAGCTTTGTAAACAATCGAAAATCAATCGACACAGGCATTCTAGAAACAGGGAACCCTCCAGAATTCCTGTCAAAAAAGTTATCCAAACCATGAGAAAGAGAAAACTTCGACAAAAGTTGAAAAGGATTCTTAGGAAATCAACTCCTGCATCATCTAAATTATTTCATTTAATAACTAATTATAAGTTATGGTACATTGACTACATACATAGGAACTTGGATTCTTTTTACACTGCTTATTTTAGATTTCAGTTATCATGTGCATGCAAAAATAATTCGAAAAACATTAAAAATAAACAATATTCTGTGTCTGATATGAAGCTTTTGTTGTCTGGTGACATTGAAATGAACCCTGGTCCTGTAGAAAATGTGGTTAGTAAATCCATTGTTTTTTCTCCACAAAACAATATGTTATTAGCAACAAGATTATATAGACATGGACTGAGACCACTAGATGTTGGTGGTGGTGGTGATTGCTTTTTTCGAGCTGTTGCACACCAATTATATGGTGACCCTAAGTTTCATTTGAATATTAGGGCTCTAGCTGTTCAATATCTGAGCGATCATCCCGAGAGGTTTATTGAAAGCAATAGTGAGAATTCTTGGTTAGAATATCTTGCAAATATCTCACAACAAGGTACATGGTGTGATAATCTCATTATTCAAGCCCTAGCAGACAAACTTAATATTAGAATTCATATTACAGAATCCAATCCACTTTTTGCTGAAATCAGTGTTATTGAGCCAGTGCATTTTACCACAGATATTCAAACTATTCATTTAGGTCACATAGATGAACTGCACTATGTTTCAACAGTACCAGTCAACTTTGTACCAATGTCAGTCATCAATGACACAGTTTTGGTGATGTCTGAAACTAACTCTACTCTGTCTAAAGAGAATGACTTGAAGAGAAAGCACAATGCATATATGAGAGAATATAGGAAAAAAAGAAAAACTGACACAGACAAACAGAAAAGCAATGCATATATGAGAGAATATAAAAAAACTAGAGAAGATGAAAAAAGACTCAATTACAATACTTACATGAGAGAATATAGAGCTAGTAAACAATCCAAACAAAACAACCCTTTGCCTCAAGTTAATGATGAAAATCCACAAAAACAACCAAAATCTTTGAATGATATGATATCAAAGTTTCACAGAATTGTTAACAATGCACCTCTTTATGTATGTAGCTGCTGTGACCAATTATGGTATAAGCATAGTGTCTCTTCTACTGCTAAATTGAGAGAAAGAAATCCAAATGTAGATAAGTATTTACTCAACAAAACAAGTGTTGACAATATTGAATGGGTGTGTACATCATGCAATAAATATTTATCTAAGAATAAAGTTCCTCCTTGTGCTATAGTCAATGGCATGCAGTTTCTACCAAAACCTGCATTTTTTGATCTGAATGAGTTAGAGTGTAGACTACTAGCCCCTAGACTAGCATTTCAAAAGCTTATGCAAGCCCCAAGGGGGGGACAACTTAAAATTAATGGCAACATTGTTAATGTACCAGCAGACGTTAATACTACTATTAGCATGTTACCAAGGTTACCACATGAAAATGGAACAATCAATGTCAACTTAAAGAGAAGATTACAATATAAAGGTTCAGCACTATCTTTGAATGTAAGGCCGCACAAAGTTTTGCAGGCTGCTCATTGGCTTTTAAACAACAGTAGTTTGTATCAAGAAGAAGGAATTGTACTTAATGAAAACTGGATAGCAAATATTTCTAATGTTTTATCGGATGAATGTCATAATGATCAGCCTGAAGATCCTGCACAGGATATTGATAATGGATTAAGTGCTACTAATCAGAAGAAATCACTTAATGAAGAAGATGACTGGAGTGAAGATGAAGTAGAAATACCTGTTGGTGTGACTGATACTATGTTAACTGCAACAGATTTCTTAGGTGACACTGAACGCCAGTATGTTCTTAATGTTGCTCCTGGCGAAGGTAACATACCACTAAGTGTTTTTAGAGATAAGTACTCTGAAGAATTAGCTTATCCAGGTATATTCTTAGGTCAAAAAAGACCAGATAATGACAGTAGAATTACGCCTGTTCATTATAGTGAAATCTGTAAGTCAGAGTTAAGACGTTCAGACCGTAGAGCTGCCATATGTGTAGAGAACATATTCTTTAAAACTAAGAAGCTACAAATGAAAATTTTGCTGGGGAAATCACAGGTTGCTTTACGTAAATGCCATAGAAATAACAGGTTAATCAAAGCAGGACAACTAAAACAGCAAGGTGCTATAGAAAAATTAATCCATCATGATGAAGGATTTAAATTTTTGAGGGCATTAAGAGGTTCTCCCCCTTATTTTCAGAAAGCTAAAAAGGATCTTTTTGCAATGATAAGACAACTTGGCTCAGCTTCTTTATTCTGTAGTTTCTCTTCAGCAGAAACACAGTGGATTCATCTTTTAAGAATACTTGGTCAACTTGTTGACAAAAAAGAATACACTGATAATGAATTAGAAAATCTCAACTGGCAGGAAAAATGTAGATTAATTCAAAGTGATCCTGTCACATGTGCCAGACATTTTGACTATCAAATTAATCAGTTTCTAAGAAACTTTCTCTTGAGTGATGCAGCACCATTGGGTAAAATTGCTGACTGGTTTTATAGAGTCGAATATCAACAAAGAGGTTCACCTCATATTCATATGTTGATATGGCTTGAAAATGCTCCAACGTTTGGTATTGACAGTGATAAAAACGTCATAGCATTCATCAATAAAGTAATCACTTGTCAAAAACCCACTGATAATCCTGACTTGCTAAAACTTGTCAACCGACAAATACATAGACATTCTCATACATGTAGAAAAAAATCAAAGACAGAATGTAGATTTAATTATCCTCAACCACCTATGAAAGCCACAACAATTCTGTATCCTATAGATGTAGATGAAGAGGCACATAATCAATTGAAACAACTTAAAGAAATCTGGAAAAAAATAAAAAAGCAATTGAATGATATGAAAGAAGGAGAAGACATTACAGTTGACAAACTGTTTCTAAATTTAAATGTGTCAGAGGAAACATACCTTCTAGCTATTAGATCAAACTTAAATTCTCCCACAATATTTTTGAAACGACAACCAAATGAATTAAGGGTCAATAATTATAATGCTTCTTGCCTTAGTGCATGGAGAGCTAACATGGACATTCAATTTGTCCTTGATATTTATGCATGTGCCATGTATATTGTCTCCTACATCTCAAAAGCCCAAAAAGGCATTAGTGAGATTTTGCGAGTTGCTTGTGATGAAGCCAGGAAAGGAAATGCTAGTATTAAGCAGCAAGTCAGAGATATAGGTAATAAATTCCTAAACAATGTTGAGATCAGTGCACAAGAAGCTGTATATATTGTATTGCAATTACCAATGAGGAAATCATCTCGTCAGATAGTATTTGTCAATACCTCACCCCCTGAAGATAGAGTTAAACTTTTAAAATGTTTCAATGATATCAAAGAAATGGAAGATGATTCTGACGACATATATGCCAGCGGATTATTGGATAGATATACCAAACGTCCTGCCAAATTAGAACACTTAACATTGGCTGACTGGGCTGCATGGTATGACTTACCAGGCAAACCATATGTCAAAAAGTCATTTGAAACAGATACTGATGATCTACTTTTAGAAACATCAATTAGCGAACAAGAAAATGATGATGATGATGATGATGATCCTAATGGAACTTACCAAACCGAATTTAAATGTCAAAAGAACAAAAGACGTTTAAAAGCAAGAATTATTAGAAGTGTTGGTTTTAATAAGGTGGCTGACCCTGAAAAACATTATCGAGAGCTTATCATGCTCTTCACGTCATGGAGAAATGAGAATACTGACTTGATAGGCAATTGTTCTTCATATCAAGAACATTGTTTGCTTTTAAAAGCTAAAATAGATGAGCAAATGAAACTATATGCAGTTTGTAGTCAAGACCTGAATGAGATCGAAGAACAATTGAGTAACATGGAAGAGAATGATGATAGTTGTGATATGATAGCACCCAATACTCAGAATATAGAACTTCAGGATGAGGCTGAGGGTGCACAAGATTTGCATCCTGAATTGACTGAGAGCTATGATCTCTCAGAAGATATAGGCATTCCATCTACTACTGCTAATACTGAACAACTTATATTAAATGAAGTACCAGATGACGAATACCGACGCATGGTCCAGATCCTAAATAAAGAACAAAAGGAGTTCTTCTACCATATCTTACATCTTATGAAAACATCCAATGATCCATTCTACTGTTTTCTAAGTGGAGGAGCTGGTGTTGGGAAATCACATGTTACCAAAGCCTTGTATCAGGCAGCATTAAAATACTATAACACCAGAGCTGGTGATGATTTTCATCAAGTAAAGGTTTTAATGTTAGCTCCTACTGGTAAAGCAGCATATAATATCAAGGGAAACACATTACATAGTGCTCTTGCAATACCAGCATGTCAATCTCTAAAAGACTATAAATCACTTGATTCTAGTAGACTGAACACTCTCAGGTGTCAACTGGGAGGTGTAAAACTTATATATCTAGATGAGATATCAATGGTAGGAAATACCATGTTTAATGTCCAAGTCAACAATAGACTTAAAGATATTAAAGGTAGTAAAGATGACTTTGGAGGTGTCAGTATAATTGCTATTGGTGATTTATTTCAACTTCAGCCTGTTATGGATGGGTATATATTTAAAGATTTAGACAACTCAGAATACAGCATTCTTGCTCCAAACCTATGGCAAAAGCATTTCAAAATGTTTGAGCTCCACGAGATCATGAGACAGAGAGAAAGCAAAGTATTTGCTGAAATCTTGAACAGATTGAGGGAAGGTAACCATACAATTGATGACATTGTGAAACTCAAAGAAAGAATATTTGATGAAAACACTGAATGTAACTTGCTAATGGATATTCCTCATCTTTTTATTCAAAACAAAAAGGTAAATGATTTCAATGAAAAGGTGCACCATGCAGCAAAAGGCGAAAAGTATACTATTAAATCACAAGACAGTGTAATAGGAGCAAACTCTTCAGAGCTTAGAGATAAAATTATGAAGCAGATACCTGATGACCCTAGAAAAACGAAACAAATTGTGTCTAACCTTCATCTTGCTGAAGGTGAAAGAACAGAATTAGCTATGAATATACGAACTGAAGATGGTATGACAAATGGTGCTGGTAATGTGGTTAAAAAGGTACAATTACATCAGAAAGACAAACCATCTGGTATAATATGGGTACTATTTGATCATGCTGATGTAGGAGAGAAAACTAGATATGATAATAAGCATTTGTATGTACAGGGTATACAATCTACATGGACACCTATCAAACCAATTACCACACAATTTGCTGTAGGTAGAAATAGAACAGCTCAAGTTGTAAGGAAACAATTCCCTCTAAGGCCTGCTGCTGCTAAAACCATTCACAGGTCACAAGGTGACACTGAGAGTAGAATAGTTGTTAACTTTGATACTACAAGAGCAATACCTCACATACATTATGTAGGTCTTAGTAGAGTTACAACCATAGAGGGATTACATATAACTAATCTTTGTGAAAATAAAATAGCTGTCAGTCCTCATGTACAGACCGAAATGAAACGGTTACGAAATTCAGGTCGCCTTAATCTATCAGTTCTACCTCTTTATACTGCAAATTCAATTCCTTTAAAAATCTGTTATCTTAATGCAAGATCATTACACAGGCATATAGAAGATATACGTAAAGATCTCAACTACTCAAGCACTGATATCAGCATCTTCTCAGAAACAAGATTCACTCATTCAGATCATGATAGTATGTATACCATTGATGGATATAGTTTGTTTAGAAACGATGGTCAGTCTAATAACACTACAAGACCTTTTGGAGGTACAGCTGTCTACAGCAGCATCCAATTCATCCCTGGTCATCCTTATTGTTTTAATAGGAATGGTGTTGAGATGACTATTATAAAATGCATGTATCTACCTCACATCACCATTATTGGCATATATCGATCACCTAAAGTGGCGATAACACAATTCTGTATCGCATTACGACAAGTCTTGTCACATACGACTACACAATACAATGTTTTCATCGGAGATTTTAATCTAAACTGGTTAAATGAAACAGATAGAGTTCCTCTCTATAATCTCTTTATTACAGAGCATAACTACAGGCAATCGGTATCTTTGTATACCACTGACAACAAGACAGCTATAGACCACATTTATACAAACCTGCCAGAATCGCAGGTACAGTTACATTTATTAGAAACATATTTTTCAGATCACAAATCAATATGTGCATTAATTAACTGTTTCAACACAGAAATATAACTTCACTGTTATAAGTAGAAGGATACAAGCACACCTAGATGTGATATGATGAATACTAAAAGAGTAGTACATAATAAATTA
>OZ026609.1:1315200-1335200 GCA_964020085.1 Micromussa lordhowensis
TTTTTCCCAGTTTATTGTCTGCAATGTCGATACTTGAAGTCCAGGTTTACTCCAGTTGTGGATTTAGCATCAACCTAGCAGATAGATTTTGCAGTAGTTGTGGAAAAAGTAAGTTTTCTCCTTTTGCTGCGCAGCGAGCGTAGCGAGCGAGCAGCAACATAAACAGGATTTAAGAAGAATATATAGAAGGGGATACGAATTCTCGAATTCATCACTTGTTACCAGAATGCATTGCATTTAACCAGAGTGCACTGCGTCACTATTTACCAGAGTGCATTGCGCCACGAACAACACGAGGATGTCACACGGTCGAGCCGTCGTCTTAATTCGCGTAGATTTCAGTGAGATTAGTGGTTTGTTTTGCTCTGATTTACCGGTGAAACGGTGTGAAGGAGATCGTGCTTGACTTTCACACCTCTCTCAAGCATGTTAAGGCATGGCTCATATCTGGTACGGACCACCAGAGAGATAAAACCTTTATTGATCTAAAGCAACGTTGTTTTTATCCCTAAGGGAGCCAAAACTTACCACAAAAAAAATTTGGTATCCTTAAACTTCTCAAGGTGTATTTATCGTGGTCACGTGACTTGTGACGTCACAGGCCTGCTCAAGATGAATTCTAAAATGGGGCAAGGATGGTAAGCCATCGCGAAAAACTAACCATAAGAAATGTTTAACTACTTTCTAAGGCAACTATTTCTGTCCTGAATGGATGAACTCCTCAATTATTTAAGTCTATATATGGAAAGAAAGAAGGTCACGTGACCTCTTTTATGTAATAACTTCTAAACTGAATATTTTAGTCAGCCATTCAGGACAGATTCCTGCAGGGACCATTAGCACAATTGTAAAAATACTAAATTTGACAGTGATCATATGTCATCTCGGCAGCCCATTTTCAGTTGTTTTTCCAAAAAATAAAACAATTAATTATTGTCACGTGACCCACTTTATCAGATGGTATTGGTTTTAAAATATTAAGGTTGTCGAGATTGGTTACGCTGCCAATTCTGTACAGATTATACCAAATCGTGGCAGAGTTATTACTGTTTTGCTGATTTTATGCAAATTAAGCTTGAGACATGCCTTAACATGCTTGAGCTTGCTTTTGTCTTTAATGCAGTAAGTGAAAGTTTGTGAATCTGGATGATTATTTGTGACAACTTAATTTTAACTTCTTCATTTCTTAGCAGTCTCGCCTCCTTGGTCGAATTCGTAAATGAGGAGAAATTCGTCGTTACTAAAGCTTGTAGAATAATTTAAAAAAAATACAACACGCTAATTTCACATATGCTGCGATCTATTCATCCAAACACGAATTAAAGCTGAAGCGTTATTAGCATTTTCACACATCGCGATGGACGCGTCCTCGGCACAGTCTGTCAACAATCTAGAGACATTTAGTGTGTACCAGTACAGAATTTATAAGTTAGATTTCTGCTCCTACAATTTCCACATGTATCGATTTTCGCGATTTGGTAAAGGGAAGGTTGATGTGTATCGTTGTGTCCAAACATAGTTCAGATCACTATGTGCTTTTTTGTCACACCTCGCCATCGATGCGTCATCATGCATCAAGTTGATGCATACAAGGACAGATTTTAAGTTACACAGCACAATTTGACACTACTTTGAGAAATTAAATGTTACTGCAAGTCTTGGAACGCGCAGATAGATAAATCACTGCGTAAAATATGTCACTATCAACAGAATGTGCCGCAGCATTACTATCTATGAGATCATCATCATCATTTATCCATTCTCCAAATAGAGAATTGAGCCGTAGGCTCTCTGCCTCCAGGCTGTTCTATCCTCCGCAGCCGATGCTGCTGCTGCCCATGTCCCTAAACCGTTCTCTTTCAGCTCTCTCTCGATAGTCCTTCTCCAAGTCTTGCGCGGTCGACCCCTTTTCCGTTTGCCTTCAGGCACCCATGTTAGAGCGATTCGTGGATGTGAGTGATAGTCCATTCTGAGGACGTAACCCAGCCACGTCCATCTCTTCCTTGCCACTTCCTTGCTTATTGTCTCCAGACCTGCTCTTGCTCTAATCTCCTCGTTTGTCACCCGCATTGGCCAGTAGATCTTAAACATCCAACGAAGGCTCTTATGTAAGAACGTATCCAGTTTTTTCTCGTATGTTTTGGTCATTCGCCAGCATTCACAACCATACAACAACACCGAGATGACATTAGATACCCTAGTCTTTAATCATATTCCGGAGAGATCTGCTGCAAAATGAAGCGCTATGTTCGTGTCGTTCACATGCTTGTGCGCGCAATGAGGAGTTTCTTAATTGTTACACTCTTTCTTTTTCATGAGAATATACTTTATAAGAATATCGAGGCTAAAATTTGCGGAGTTTTAAGAATATTTCAAGAATAAACCCGAGGCAGAGATTTTGAAAAAAATATATTTTTGAGTTTTGAAAATTTGTAAATTAAATTAAATTTAACAAATAAAGAAGCCTAAGCCGTGTATTACACTGTGATAAAACACGACGGGCATTTGAGAACTCGAGGGAAATGTGAAAAACACGAGCCGCAGGCAGAAATGCACGGATTAAGCTTCTTCATGCTTTATGATATAGATTTTACGCGCGTAAAACAATAAAACACGCTTTTTCTATGTATTGTTCAGCTCTGAAATTATACAACACTCTGATAAAACATGGGTTTTTGACCAATCAAAGCGCGTGCAGAGTCCTATCTATGTTATAAGCAATGGTAATAGGACTGAGTGGAGTTAGTAGTGTAGTAATTGGGGCAGCTACCGCAATTTCTGAATTTTACGCATCTCAGCGTAGTTAGTGTAAAAATCTGAGTCTAAAATATATGATATAATACACTAAAACAGCGTAGTTATGCGTAGGTAGTGTAAGTAGCGTAGATATCGTAAAAATTAGACATACTATTTTACGCACAAAAATGCCTAAAATGCGTAGGTTAGTGTAGGATATAGTAAAATTTAGATTGTTCTCACGATGCTGATTTTTAAGACATTTTAGCGTCATACATCTTTAAATATTTATCAACAATTGGACTATTATCAATCACAAAATTGTCAACACTTGTCATTTGATTAATTAAACTTTCTCGGTTAAGATCACCTGAGCGCATCGCTTCTCGAATCATTATTAACAAATGCTGGTAACTTTGATAGGCATAGGTACAATTTTGAATTTTTAAGTCTAAACCTTTGTGTTCCATATATCCTTTAACTAATAATGCCACTGTACTAATCGCTATGAGACTGATACCACCAGTAGCAATAGCGCTAGCAATTCCACCTGAAGCGGTCAGAACAGAGCTCGAGAGTGAATTACCAATGAATTTGAGCAATTTGAATCTTTTGTAAGCCATTTTGAAAGCCCAACATTTCCTATGATAGCTTAGATAATAAGACTTTAGTTCGTCTACTTCATCAGTCGATAATTTGTCTGAAATATGATTCCAATCGAAAATATTCTTTTTAGCCACCATTATATTATTTTTATTATATTTATAAATTAAAAACAATTTGATCGCTATCATAGCCCATTTGGATTAATTCATCATATATTTTTTCAGTTTGATCACCTTGAAGGTTTACAGTTTGGTCTCTAATAAAACCGTTACACGCTAACTTTTTCTTCCAATCTTTTAAATTGAAACCTTCAAACTTTTCAAAAGATGTGATTGATTTTTTTCCCCTCTTTTCGAGAGAAATTTTAATAAACTTTCTACTTTCATCTATCAAAGAAGATAAACTTTTGATATCCATCTATTCTTTGGATAAGATAAATTTTTCTAAAATGCGTGACAAAAAATGACAAAACCCTGGTCGGGGGTGCTCGGTGGCTGTTACTTGCCTAGTCTCGGCTAGGACTTTCGCGCCGCTGACAAGGCGGCTGTCGCTCGCGTGTTTGAGATCCCGAAAGACCTCTGAGCACCCCCAGTTATCTACTGGGCCGGGACGGGTTCACCCGAGGGTTATCACCGTAGACGGTCTCACCCTACTATCCCTAACAAGCGCCTGCACGTGCCGTATCAGGATTCAGGGGCGGCCATTCCCCACCTCCAAAAGCACCACCATTTGCTCGCTGTTTCTCTACTCAATTCAATTGGAATATTTATATTGCACCAACCCGGTTTTCTCGAGCATGTGGTGCACTTTTTTCCATCCACCCACGCTTCACATATAAGACACGGTTCATCCACCCATGCGCATCAGGCAAGCCATTAATTTAGCGTGGGTGGATGAAGCGTTTCAAATATCTGACGTGTCTGAAACTCATTTGCATCAGACACGCTTCATATATTTTCATACTAGACATCAATTTCGATCAATAAGTTTACCATCGCGTGTGTTACAGATGAATTCGATGTTTTGCTTCGAAAATTGATCGTGTCGCCGGCTCGTATCGTAATCGGATCGCTGAAAATAGTCATCTTTGACCACTCATCCGCAGGTTTGATAATTTTTAAATCTTTATCAGCACCATTGTGTACTAAGCCGACGATCACTTCAGATGCTTGCCTATTGTCCGCGCAAACACAAATGCTGCCACGAACTATTTTACCGTCTACAGGACTAGGCCAACCATATTGCTTATTTCGCTCACATCCATTACCGAAACTCCATTGGAGTGTACTTTTAATCAGTGGTCCATTCTCTTCTGCATAGACTGTGATGAACGGGTGGACAGAGGTATTTGTACTTTGCGTCTTAGTCTCTAAATCATTGTAATCGACTTTGCTTTTTAATGCATCATTGAATTCGATTGCTAAAGTTCCTAAATCAGTAATTAAAGCGTAATCCTTTAAAGCTGATGAGTTAGTCTTTTTAGCTAGTTCATTGTTAACGTATGTAGTTGCTGCTTTTGTCTTTAATAAATCAGATACGAAACGTTTAGTGGTTGCGTCGTGATCATTTATTGGAGCGGAAATGTTAGTTAATCTCTTGTTTTGTAAATGGAAATGGTTGTCTGGAGTTAATTTTAAGCCTATTCCTTTTTTAACCTTTTCTACTTTTCCTGTCGTTGATGGTTTTTCATGTTGCCCATTTGTAAATCCCATATATATTTATATTATATAATAGTTCCTTCGCTCTTCTCAAATTCTTTTATTAACTGATAAGCTTGACTGGTATTATCATAAATATTTTTAGTTATTAATCCTCTCACCTTAGTGAAAGGATTATCTTCTACATTTACTCTTCTTATAGTAGTATCTACAAAAGCATTACCCACATTAATTGGAGCACTAATTCCACTAAAAATTATATTCATAACTGTGCCTTTTACCCAAATCCAAAATAGGACTTGCTTTCCTAAAGAATTATTTGGAATATTAAATGATCTTAAAGATGGTTCATCTATTGTAGGATTACGTGAAATTACTACTTTGCTTTTATCAACAAAAATAAATACACCTCTTGTATTCTTAATATCAAAATGTACAGCCATTACATTATTAGTAATTGCACTATGCTGGAAGACATAATAAAAAGTAAAATCACCTGTGTTATCACCAGTAGTTACAAACGCATATGTATTTGGTGTTCTACCTTCATTACTATCAGAAAAATACAAATCTTTTATTAAAGAAATCTTTGAATCATTACTTAATATATATTTTACTATTAATTCTATAACATTTTTATTTTCATTAATAGTAGGATTTTCTTTTGCAATTTCACTATTTACTTTTGCAATTTCACCATCAACATATTTTACAACATTATCTTCTGTTTCGTTCAGTTGTTTCACATTAACAGCATCACCGTTTTCATTCCCATCAGATAATCCTTTTATCTGACGATTACCCATATCTATAGGTGCTTCATAATTAATAACTTTGTTTCTGATGGTATAGAATCTATCCCAAATTCGTGGGTCAACGTCATTCTGATGACCACTTACACCATAAACAACTACAAAGATGTTTGTGAAAAAATCATAAGTTTCACCACTCCAGTACTTTAAAGTTAAATCAATATCTAAATCAATAATCCCAATGTTTCCATATTTATGAAAATTGATAATTGTTCTACTATGATCAGAAAAAGTATTTGTATTATTACGTGATACATTCAAAGTTTCGGATACAGCGTTAACAACCACTTCATCTTTATCCACTTTATTACCATAATACATTTCAAAAGCTAATGTATACTCACCTAAATCTAATGATTTTAAATCAATAGTTAATCGAGTACTATAATAATGGATGGAATCATCATACTTAATTTTAAATCGATAAGTCTCTCGTTTAATTTGATAAAAATCTCTATCTTTTTTTCCAGCTTTAGTAATATCATCATCATCTTCTTTAAATAGGTCATCATCCATAACAAAAGAGAATTCATTCTCTTGTCGGTTTGCTTTAATATTAAGTGCTTCTGCTTCACTCACTTTATCTTCTATCAAAGAGTTAATAACAGCGTTATTATCACTAATTGTCCTATTAACATAGTTAACATTGGAAGCGTGAAAGCTATCTGATGAATTTGGATCTTTCAAACGGATAATGCTATGATTGGCCATATCGAGATCTCCTTCCATGGGATAAGGATTTTTCCTGTTAAGAGCTGCTGCAGCGACATCATTTATTTGTCTTTTTAGTTGACCTCTCTGTCCGTGAAAATACCCAAAGTTAATAACATCATTGGATTGAGCATTTTGTGCTGCTTGACTTGAGTCATCTTCAACAAAAGGTTTAATATTTCTAATAGAATTTCCTCCCATATCGAGATTTCCTTGCATCCCTCGATCACCAGTAAGGGGCAGATATGTAGACTTAGCTCCTCCAACAGTTAGGGCTGCATCGTCTGCTGAACTACTCCTAATTCCAGTGATAGCATTATCACCCATTTGGAGAGTACCTGTCATAGCACGTGAACCATCCAATTTTAATACATCTGTAGGTAGCTTACTTATTTCTGCTAAGACAAATGCCTTGGAGACCAAATCATTTGTATCAAAAGTATTGACACCATATGGTTCAGTATTTCTTATCCGTTTACCTTTTAAGTCATAGTCATCACCTTTTAATTTTAAAAAGTTTTCATTGACATAAAGTTTATTAACAGCCATTTTAGAATCTTTTACATAATTAGGGTAATCAATGATTGGGACATCATCTTGAGTCTCTAAATCTGTTATTTTATTGTCATTCATCTTGAGATTTCCAGTCATAGCACGAGAACCATCTACTTTGAGATAAAGACTTAAATCAGACTGTGGTATGGAAGCAATTTGACTTTCTAAATAAGTCTTTGTCACAGGTTGCTGCGGCCCAGTTGGAATAGGTAAGCTAAAAATCCTATTTCCATTCATAGAAAGATTACCAGTCATGTTTTGGCTTCCGTTTAGGAGTAATACTTCTGACCTATCTGCTTTTCTAGAAGATAAATCATTAATAGCAATATCCTGTTTAGCGTCTTCATCGTCAACATATTCTTTGCTTGTTGCATCTTTAGAGTCAGTAGGATTACCAATATTGATTATCTTTTCATTATTCATATTGATCGGTTCAAAATTTAATATTGTTCCTGAAAAATCAGTACTTTTAACATTAAATAATCTATGATCAAAACTAGTCCTTTGTATTCCTTTGACACATCTACTAAAAAATAGAAATTTAAAATTAGAGTTACTGGAACCATAATATCGAAATTGTAAACGGATGTTCACATCTCTTTTAGAACTATTAAATATTATGTAAGCTTTTGCGTAATTGCTAAACCAATCATGACTAAACTCAATTATGTTTGCATTACCAGTGACATTTGTAAATAATAGCCTATCTGAATCACCATCTGTAACTATATTTGTTCCATCATATCCAAATATTTCAAAAACGATAGAATAATTAGGATCTATTTCTAAATTGTTCACTAGTCGAACAGTAGAATAAGCATAACCAGATTGCGCCCCTTCTCGAGGCGCTTCTAATAGTTCAAAATGATCAGTGTGCCCAGGAATAGGTATAGATCCTTTAGTACATTCTGCTTTATCACCAAAATCTTTATAAAAAGTAAAACTAGGTTGCAAATGATAATTTGTCCTATGATCTGTTGTCATCTCCTTTAATTGTTTTAGAGGTACAGCATCATTATCATCCGTAGCATCTTCTAAATCACTAATCTTATGATTATTCATATTTAAATGACCAGTCATTGAAGTTGTTCCATCTCTTTTCAGATAAGGTGACAAATCAATAGCTGGTAGGTTATTATCTACATACTCTTTTGTTGCTGCATCATTATTATCGATAGGAAGGGCTACTTCAGTTAATCGCTTACTATCAATATCAAAATTACCATCATCAGTTAGACTAAATCCAATTCCAGGTAAACCAGGATCACCTTTTTCACCTCTTCCTGTTGCTGATGTTGATTCAAGTTGTCCATTGCTAAAACCCATATATAATATACTAAATTAAATTTCTTCTTCTTCTTCTTCTTCTTCTCGATCTCTTAAGTAATCAGAATCTAACATTTTGAGATTTTTAATTAATAATAATATTTCATCAGAAATAGATTCGTTGTATTTTTTTTCAACTTCTTTTAAACATTCTAGTTTACTAGTAAGATTCTCTAATAAAAAATTTATCTCATTAAACACATTAAATATTTCGTGTGTTAATCTTCTCGGCAAACTAATTCTATCCATCCTATATATTTTCATTGAAATTTTTTCTGATTGTCTTTTTTGTCTTATCAATGTACGCAAAACTATAAGGCTCACTAGTCGCACTCTCGAATCGCTTCTTAGGTACATTGACTTCTTTACACATTCTTGCTGTCTCTGCATTACTTGGAGAGTCAAAAATACAAAAATGAGAGCAATTCAACCTGATGTCTTTGGGAGTGAGATAATAAGATTGACTTAAATAGATTACACTGCAATTTTTATGACGGCCACCAATAAAATATTCAATGAGAGGTTTTTGGTTTCGTTCACAAGCAAAGTCATCAAAGATAACTATTTTTTGATTATCGTGGTCTAGGCTTTCCAGAGGAATGACATCACCATTACTCTCTTCTATGACATCATAACCAACCTCTTCTGAAATGGGTTGAAATGTTTCTAATAGTTGTCTGTACTTTGGTTGCTCAAGATTTTTTGAAAACAAGTAAATCTTATCATAGTAGAGTAGAGGATTACAAAGCATATGCATGAGAACGTTAGTTTTACCACAACCGCTTGGTCCACAAATTAACATTCGAAAATTGTCTGAAGGCATATAAGGTAGCAGTCGTTTGAAATTGCTGTCATTATTAGAAGCTGAATCATAATTAGGAATTTTCATCTATATAATTAATATTTTTTTAATAAATGACTCATATTATGCCACATAATATAAAAAATATAAATATTATATGAGTCTCTCAAATTGGAAACGATTAGCTCAGAAACGGACTGAGACTGGAAGGATGAAGAATCAGCTTTATGATGAGATCACTGAAGAGAAGATAAAGAGTAAGACTTCTGACCAGCGGATAACAAAATCATTTAGACTAGATGAAATCATAGATGGGTTAAAGGCACAAAAGCCTAAGAATAGACCGCAAATGAGAATACGTCCTGCCCCAGCGGGTAAACCAGAAGCGATTGATTATGCACCAGAAGTAGATCCATATGAAGATATGGATGTAGAAGGATTATTAGATCTCCAAGATTACGTAGCGCCCCAGGCAGAAAAACAAATAATACCTAAAGGCGCGCCACCAAAATATGAAATGGATCCTAGTTTTTGGAATCTAGGAGGAGATGAATCTTTACCACCAGAATATTCTTTTGTGGAAGAAGGACCTTTAGCAATTGAATCACCACCTGATGATGATGATGATGAAGATTTAGATAGAGGAGATATTAATAGAATTTTAGATAGTGCAAATCTTCCTAACTATGATGATGTTGAAATGAGATTATCCCAACCAGAAATGACACCAGTTAAACGTAGTAAATATCTCGAGAGTAACATAAAAAGAGCAAATTCTGAAATAAGCAGTATTACAAGTAAATTTAAGACAAATACAACTAATAGACTAAAACAAGCCATAAAAAAAGGATTGCCAAAAGATGTAATAGAAAAGCTAGAGCGAGAAAAAGATATGGCTCATAAATTTGCTGATAGTAGACTAAAACCTATTCAAGAATATAGAGACTATCTAAAAGTACAGAAAAAGAAAAGTACAAAGGGAAGTGGCGTCAGGAGAGGCAGAGGAGTCTATTTCTATAATGATGCTCAAGAATTACTAAAGAAATTAACACTAATTATTGGTGAAATGGAAGCAGGCAATACAAGTGTCAAGATGAGAAATATGGGTCAAACTATCTTAGACACTCTATTAAGAACAAAATCAATCAATAAGTCGCAATATCAAAAGTTAGTGAAAAAATATTTCAGGGTGTGATATATGGAGAGAGAAATCTCATTAAGCAGTTTTGCAGTTAAAGATGAAGCTGGTAATCGACCTGGTGATTTTACTACAAGGTTTTCTAGAACGCTAGACTATGAACACAGTGATGGGATTTGGTATATTGGTTTTAATAAAATTATTTCAATGGCTTTTACATGGACAAATATAAATTCTGGTTACGACAATCAAAAGATAGCTTACAGTAAAGACGGTGGGAAAACATTTACAGATATTGATTTTCCAAAAGGAGTTTGGGATTACACTGATATTGATAATTACATTAAGGAAAAGACTAAAATAGTCGGCGGTGATGGTGATGAAGAATTTCCAATCACGGTGACTTTTGATGAACCAACTTTTAGAGTCTTAGTGACTTTAGACGCTAACTATCAGCTTGACCTGCGTAAATCTAATTTTGGTAAACTAATAGGATTCGATAAGGTGATCTTAAGAGATGAGAGAAACGTTAGCCCCAAAGTACCTAACCTATCAGAAGATACAGATGTCCTAAATATTCACTGTGATTTAGTCTCTGATTCATTAGTAGATGGGGTAGAATCAGATATTGTTTTTAGTTTTGGTACAGGAACGCTCAGACCTTCTTACAATTTTACCCTTGAACCGCGTCGTGTTATATACAATCCTATCAATAAAACAAGAGTTTCAAGCGTTCGAATCTATGTAACTGATGGCTTAAGAAGACCAGTCTATTTAAATCATGCTGACACTGCATTTTCATTAATCTTAAAAAAAGTTCCATTTTAATTATATATGAAGTCAAGAGAGTTCAAAAAGATTTATCACCCAAGAATGGGACGATATGTCTACAAACACCGTGGCAATGGAATTATAGTAGATAATCTTATGAAACCACTAAAAAAGGTAGCTAGTGCTTTAACTGGACAGGTTTTAAAACCATTTGCTAAAAAAGCAATACAAGCTGGTGTCGCTCATGCGGGAGAACGAGTTGGTAAAAAGGCTGCTGATAAAGTTATAGAGCGATCTGGTGAGCTTATCCGAAAAAGGCTATCCTCAGGGTCTAAAAAAGCGACAAAGTCAACAAAGTCAACAAAGTCAAAGCCAGGTAGAGCAAAGCCAAAAACGCAGGAGGAAGTTTATACACTGATTAATAATCTAATAGCACGCTCTTAAAGAAAAAAAAAATCTGATAAAAAATATATAATGGCATTTAGATCACCAGAGTACGTACAGAGAAACGAACTAGTGCAATTTCGTCTTCAAGATGCTATAAGAGCTCCTGCCAATACTCAAGAGCAAAATAAGAAAGGATACAAATTTCATGTTACTGATCGGGGTATTATGCTTGATTGGTTTAACGCCTTTTTTGAAGTGCGATTCAGATTAGACCTTCGAGCAAATGGTGGAGACAATGCAGACGCCAGAACAACAATTATTAATGGATCGCATTCATTAATTAAGCATATGGTAATAAAGAGTGCAGGAAAAATCGTCTATGACACTGATAATCTTCATCTTGTAACTTTTGCAAAAAATCTTTTAGAATATTCAGATGATTTTGGGCGTAGTACGGCCAAAAATAGCTTATGGTATTTAGATACAGATGCCACTTCAGATGATACAAACACTGGTTTGGAAAGTAGGCGTTTATTAACAGCTAACAGAGCTCATGTTAATACAAGTATTCCATTAAATAGGTATTCTTTTTTCGAAGAATTAGAAGGACGATTGTTACCTCCAATGGATCTCCAATTTGAAATAGAACTTACACCGGACGCTGAAGTATTATATGGGGCAGTTGATACATTGAGATTAGTAATTGATCGTTTTTATCTATGGGTACCCCGACTAGAACCAAAAGATGCTCTGATGACTAAATTCATCAGTGAATACCAAAAACCCAGTAAATGGAAATACCTCAAAGAAATGTACCAAAGTTCAGATACTACTAGAAACAGTGGTGATTTCAGAATCTCAGCTAGTATTGATAAAGTACAGCATGTTTTCCTCTACTTCCAGAGACTTAAGACAAATGATATGTCAGCAAACCCTTATATTTTTGATACTTTTAAACTTAATGCTGCTAACAATAATAGTCATCTTAGCACATGTCGTCTTGAATATGGTAATGGTGTCTTCTATCCAGAACTTGAATATGATACAGAAAGTAAAACAAGAATCTATTATGATTTAATGAATTATTCATGGAAAAAGAATGATTATAATACAGGTACTCAGCTCAATATCACTAATTTTTCGAGTCTTTACCCAATGTTATATTTTGACCTGACTTATCAAACAGAACAGGTAAGCAGAGATCCAAAGCAACTTAACGTAAGATTTCGCCTCTCACAAGCAGCAGCTGCTGATTTCCGAGTGCATGCAATTGTTCTCTATGAAGAAGATGTTGTTGTTGATAAAGTGGGAGATCAATTAGTTATTGTCTAAAAAAAAATAAAAAAAAAATATATATTTAGAACAAATATTTTAATATAATATATATGAGAGTTAAAGAGAGTCAGAACGAAAGTCAGAACAAAGAAGAAATAGTCGATTTTCTCCATATTGACACTTCAAAGATAACTTTTCGAAAACCAAAGCCAAATAAGCACAATGGAACACAGATTGGAATATTATACAATGGAAGGACATTATTTGTTAAATATAAAGGATATACTCCGTTCGGTTTAAAAGAAAACTATGATAAAGATGGTAATTACCAAGGTACTAGCATGCAAATTAATTGTGATGGGGAATATCTAGAAAAAGCCAAAGAATTAGACGAATTTTTTATTGATTATTTATATTCTTTAAAGAACAATAAAAAAATACATAGAGAAGCTGTAGCGGGATATGATGAACACGGTCAAGGTGGTTCTTGGAAAAGAATCTGTAAAAAACCGTATAAAATTGTTGATGAAGAAAGAGTATATCAAGATTACCCATCAAAGATGGAGTTTTCACTATTTTTTAGAAATGATCGAATAGCTACAAAATTTTTTACATGGGATGGGGAAAATTTAGGATATGATTCAGTAAAAATTGGTCCAAAAAGTAAAGTGAAATTTATTGCTTCCTGGTTTTCAATTACAACAGGAACTTTTGGAGCTACTCTAAAACCAAAATTAATGCAAGTATCATATCGAGAAGTAGAAGATATTTTCGATAACTTCATCTTAGATGATGAAGAAGAAGATGTTCTATCTATTGGATCTGATTTATAAGAACTATTCCAAAGTCATAGAATAAATATTATTTAGGAATTTAAAAAAGTCCCTAAATAATATATAATGACTGAACTACATCAAATTTCTGTCAAACTTTCTGAAGGGCAAAAACGAAAACTAACTAAGGCTTACAGACACAGAGAAGAAATAAGTTTACGCTTAAGTAAAAATGCGTTAAGTGGTTCCGATGTTCTTATGGTGCCAATTAATACTGTTAAGAGACTCGCTAAGGCCAAAACAGCTAATCGAGGAATGGTAATTACTATATCAAAGTATAATATCAGGCGTCAATCTGGGTCTGGTATCTTTAGCTCAATATTGCCAGTATTAAAGAATGTAGCACCAACTATCGGTAAAACACTAGGATTGTCTGCTCTAGCAGGGTTAGCTTCTGAAGGTGCTAGTCAAATAGTTAAGAAAATTAGTGGCGGACAAATGTATCAAGTACCAAATAATAAACTATTTATGTTAGCTCAATTGGGTGATCTACTGACTAAAGGACAAATAGGAGATTTAGCCCGAGCTCATAAAGGTGGAGAAGACTTACTTTTCCGACTGACACAACGACAAGTAGGTAATGGTATTGGAACGTTAATAGCTAGTATTGGTATTCCAATGATTCTTGATGCATTAAAAGGAGGAAGTATAAAAGGAAGAGGAGGTCCTAGAATGGGGAAATCGGATGGAGGAGGAGGTCCTCGTATGGGAATGCCTATGGCTCCACCACCTTTTATTGGGACATGGGGCAGGGGAGGAAAAAAAAAAAAAAAAAGGTAAAAAAGCCTAAATTCCATAAAGATATCCCAATGAGTAATTTTGATCTTTTAGATTGGTGTAAATACTTGAAGATACCTATCAAAAATGTCCTAAGCAGAGATCAGACTGTACCTCATAATCATAAGTTAGCGCTTTTTATTTATAATTTAGAACCTCATTATATGAGTGGTAGTCATTGGGTTACAACCTATGTTCGTGATGGAACAATAAATTACTTTGACTCTTTTGGTATGCCACCTTTTCAAGAGTTGGTACACCATGCAAAAGAGAAAAACTTAAATTTATTACACCAAAACCAGCAAATACAGAATCTCTATACTACAACCTGTGGCTATTTTTGCTTGTATTTCTTGAATGAAATGCATAAAGGAGTCGATTATTTCGATTTATTGCAAGTTTTTAGCTTTGACACAGAAGAGAATGAAAAATTCATAGAAAACTATTTTAAACTATTGCTTTGAGGACTTCTGCAACGTCAGGTGCGCGAAAGGAGTTATATTTTGTTGGATTTGTTTGATTTGTCGGATTTTTTTTAAATCTTTTTTCAAACTATTTCTCAGATTTCTCACTCTTTTAGTTTCTCCAGAACAACATAAAAAGGCAATTTTTCTATAAAGAAGTTTGTAATGTTTATACATCGCTTCTATTCTACGTATTTCATTGTCAATTTCAATTTCTTCCATTATATAATAATAAAAAAAATAATTATAATATAGATGAAAAGCTATTGTGTAAAACAACGAAAACAGACAGAGTGCGTTCCTGGTTCAGAAAGGGTTGTACAGACAAGAAATGGTCGTGCCATGATGAAATGTAAATGCGCAGAATGTGGGATAACAAAAACTAAATTTGTTAAGTCAGGTACGGTAGGAAGAGGTAGAAAAGGAAAAGGGCTATTACTGGGTAAAAACAGTCCATTTAAGGGAATTCCCCTCATAGGAGCTATATTATAGTAAAGGAACTTTGTTAACAATAGATTAACATATATTTATTATAATATTAATTAATATATGTTATCTTATTGCGTTCGACAAAGAAAAAGGACAGAATGTGTACCTAATTCTGAAACTTTTGTAATTACAAAAAATGGTAGAAATGCAATGCGATGTATTTGTGCTGAATGTGGAATTACAAAATTTCGTTTTATATCTAAAGCGGAAATGCAAGGAAGCGGTTTTGATGAACTAATTGTCAAAGGGTTGGCTGCTGGTGCAAAAGGATTGTACAACCTAGGTAGAAGGGGAGCTAGTCGAGCAATAAAATCTGACTATGTAAAAGACAAAGTTAAAGGCATTGGTAAAAGGTATTTGAATAGAGCAATTGACTCACTGGCAGATGATCTTTCTAAAAAAATCAGTGGAAGGGGAAGGGGAAGGGGTCTTGATATTCATAAAGCAATAGGTAAGTTACCTAAACCGAAAGCTGGTTGGACTCTTCCAGGTCACAAATATACTGGTCCTTACAATGATTTAGAACGACAAGTAAAATGGGATCGTGATACTGGGCAAATCTATGAAATCTATGATCAGCCAACAGGTAAGACAGATGCCATAGCCATGCAACACGATGTTGATTACTCAGTATGTGCTGATAAGGGAGGTAATGTAAAATCATGTAAAAATGTTGCTGACAAGAAAATGGTCCGAGCTTTAGATGCAATTCCCTGGAATGAGAGACAGTGGGGCCATTGGTTAGCTAGAAACACTATTAATACAAAGCAAAAACTTGGTTTAGGAGTAAAAAAAAAACGCTAAAAATTTAGACACATGGGAAGGTCTGGCTAATGAGTTACACAAACCTATAAAACGAAATTTTACCAAGCGAAGAGTCATTTCACATAATGTAGATGATATCTGGTGTTCAGACTTAGTTGATATGCAAAAGCTTAGCAAATGGAACCGAGGTTATAAATATCTACTAATGGTCTTAGACCTTTTCAGTAAATATGGTTGGATAGTACCTCTAAAGACAAAAACTGGCTTAGAAGTCGCTAAAGCGTTTGAAAGCTTATTTTTCTCTAATAAGCCTAAAATGTTATGGGTAGACAAAGGAAAAGAATATTATAACAAAAATGTGTTGGATCTCTTAGCTAAAGATAAGATAAAGGTCTATTCCACTGAAAATGAAGAGAAATCATCAGTTTGTGAGAGATGGAATAGAACTATCAAAGATAAAATGTATAAGAGATTCACTATGCAAAACAATACAGTCTACGTTGACATCCTTCCGAAAATACTCGCCTCTTATAACAACAGCCGACATAGATCAATAGGAATGACGCCTATCCAAGCTAGAAAACCTGAAAACTATGGAAAAGTTTATTTTAATTTATATGGTGATTTAGCGAGAGAAATCAAAAAAACAAAAACAAATAGAAAACCCGAATTTAGAGTAGGTGATAGAGTCCGAATAAGCAAATACAAAAGGGTGACCTTTGATAAAGGCTATACTCCTAATTGGACTGAAGAAGTTTTCATCATAGACGAAATTAGATTCACTAATCCTATTACTTATAAGATAAAAGACTTAAATGGTGAAGTGATTAAGGGTACTTTCTACAGAGAAGAGTTACAAAAGACAGATCAGGAGGTCTATAGAATAGAGAAAATTATCAGAAAGTCAAAAGGAAAAGCATTAGTCAAATGGAAAGGTTACCCAGACGAATTTAACAGTTGGGTGCCAGCTGGGGATTTAAAAAATTTATAAAAATTATTTTAAAAAATTAGAATATTATAAATAATTATATAGATGGAAAAAACAGAAGAACAATTGAAACGAGAAAAATGGAACAAAATTACAAATGAGAGACTGAAAAATACTGAATGGTACTGTGATGTATGTGGAAATGGAAAAAATTACACTTATAGAGGAAAATATATGCATCTAAAGACAAAGAAACATGAGCGTAACATTCTAAAATACACTAATCCAGTTACTGGTACACTAATTGATTTATAATAAATAAAAAATTAAGAATTTAAAAAAAAAATTAGACATATATTATTATATATAGATGGATTTTAAAGTTAAAATTAAACCCAAAAAGATATCTGTGGACACATTACCAAAACCATCTCATTGGTATTGTAATACATGCAAGAAAAAATATTCAAAAGGGGGAAAATATCAGCATTTAAAGACAGATTTTCATAAGCTTAATGAAGCAAAAAAAGGTCCGCAAGGTCAGCCACTACCAGTCCCACCTGTCAACCCACAACCACTAAGATCTAAGAAACATGGAGATTATGTTGAAAATCGACTAATCCGATCAATTGCAGAAAGGAGACTAAGAGAATCATACCTTGGAGGTACTTTAATAGATGATCAGATAAGTCCCTCAGTCAATTTACCAGAACCATTAAGACCTACTGAATATAGACCACCTGCCCCAGTACCAAAACCACGTACAAAACCACCAACCGCTCCAGTGCCTTTACCGAGGCTAAAAATAATAAGACCTATAAAACCTGTACCTACAAGACTTCAAAGAAAGGTTAAAAATGTGATTGATCAAATCGCTCCATATTATAGGCCTGAAACTATAAGAGAATTCAGAAGAAATTTGAAATTTATACCTAAAGACATCACTATTACTGAGCGATCCAATGCATTAAGAGGTAATGTCAAATCTTATGAAGTGCCAATTGTTAATAGTTATGACCCAGGGGTACAGTTAAGTAGTACTAAACGAGCAATATTTGATATTTTAATGAAATTATTAACAGTCAAAAGGGGATTCAAATACAATACTACACTAAGGGTTCGATTATCAAAAAGTACTGAAGATGGTGTCATTTACAGAGAACCTTATTTTAACGCTGGCCCCTTTACTGTTACAAATAGACTAGATATAGAAGAGTCTATACATAATGGTATTGAAAGAATTTTAGAGTTAATAGCTGTTTGGCTATCTGAAGGTTCTGGTTGGGTATTTGAATCAGTAAAATTACATATCATTAATATTGTCTCTTACTTTCCATTAAGAGGATCATCATATATTGAACTACCTGAAGAAATACGTAACCCTATGAAGGGTTTAATCAATCTCAAAAATACAGACAATAAATGTTTCTTATGGTGTCATAACAGGCACCTAAATCCATTAATAAAAGACCCTCAAAGAATAACTAAGGCAGATAGAGAATCAGTTAAACGTTTAGATTATACCGGTATCACTTTTCCAGTCACTGTAAAAGATATTTTTAAGATTGAAAAGCAAAATAAGATTAATATCTGTGTATTTGGTTATGATGGAGAAGCTTATCCTATCAGAATATCAGAAACTAATTTTACAGACCACTTAGAATTACTATGGATTGAAGAAGGAGACAAGAGCCACTATGTGCTCATCAAGGATTTCGATCGATTTATGTTTTCATTCAATGATCACAAAGAAAAGAAATATTTTTGTTTGCGTTGTCTACATTGTTGTAGTTCTGCTAGTGTCCTAGAAGATCACAAGCAAGACTGCCTGCTCCTTAATGGTACTCAAGCGATCAAGATGCCTGAGGCAGGATCAAAAATTTATTTCAAAAATCACAAGAAAATGTTACCTGCGCCTTTTGTAATTTACGCTGATTTTGAAGCAATCACAGAAAAAATAGACGGTTGCCAACCTAGTGATGGTCAATCTTACACGAGTACTTATCAGAGTCATAAGGCCTGTAGTTACGGATATAAATTAGTCTGTAGATATGATAAGAGATATTCCAAACCAGTAGAAATTTACCGTGGAGAAGATTGTATCGAAAAATTTATCATGAAAATGTTGAGTGAAGTAAAAGATTGTCAAAGAATAGTTAGCGAACAATTCCAGAAACCATTAGTTATGACAGAGAAAAATGAAAGAGATTTCCAAAATTCTACTAAATGTCATATTTGTGCGAGAATATTTAATGAGCAAAAACCTTCAAAACAAAAAGTTAGAGATCATTGCCATATTACTGGTAAATATCGTGGCGCTGCTCATAGTGATTGTAATCTTAAATGGGCTATTAGTGCAGAAAAGTTAAAAATTCCTGTAATCTTTCATAATCTTAAAGGCTATGACTGCCATTTTATCATGCAAAAGATTGGTCATTTAGTAAGACAAGATGTTAATATTGATGTTGGTGTTATAGCAAGTAATTTTGAGAAATATATTGGCTTTAGACTAGGTAATCATTTGACTTTCATTGACAGTTTTTCATTTATGAGTCAGAGTTTAGATCGACTAAGCAGTAATTTAAGTGATAATGCATTCTTTTATTCAAAGAAAGCTTTTCCAAATGATGATCAATTTAGATTAATAAAGCGAAAAGGTGTTTACCCTTATGATTACATGGACTCATTCCAGCGATTCAGTGAGAAGTCTTTACCCGCAAGAGAAGATTTTTATAGTATTTTGAATGATACAAATATTTCAGAGAGTGACTATGAGCACGCAAAACGAGTATGGAGTGCCTTCCAAATTAAAGACTTAGGTGATTATCATGATTTATATTTGCGGACTGATGTTCTACTCTTAGCGGATGTATTTGAAAATTTCAGAACTATATGTTTGAAGGACTATGGGCTAGATCCTTGTCATTATTATTCAGCGCCTGGGTTATCTTGGGATGCATTACTGAA